>PVJC01013272.1:0-38214 GCA_004026665.1 Murina feae
GGTCAAGGGCATGTACCTTGGTTGCAGGCAGTAGGGGGTGTGCAGGAGGCAGCTGATCGGTGTTTCTCTCCCATCGATGTTTCTAACTCTCTATCCCTTTCCTTTCCTCTCTGTAAAAAAATCAATAAAATATATTTTAAAAATAAAAAATAATTTTTTAAAAATGCCCCTTACTCCCTCTCGGCAAGACTTCGGGCCTGTGGACCTTGCCCAGGAGTGCAGAATAAATTCCCCTCCTTCCATCTGCCTGACTCTCTGACTCAGTCCGTTTCCTGCGCCGAGAACCTCACAGACAACCTCGGGGCTGAGACCATCTAGGCCCAGAGGCACCTGCTCTTTTACACCCCCCAGCCCCTTTGCCTGGAACTGGTTCCAGGGTGCCCGGGGCCCTGTGACTGAGTCCTCTGTGACTGCCTCCCTGCCCTCATCCCCCTTCCATGACTTGTAACTGTAATAATTACCCCGTGCCTACTTTCCCATGTCATCTTGTCCTTCTACCCAATATAAGCAGCTGGCTTATGGGGAGAGGCAGAGCAGACTTTTGTGGCTGACCTGCTGCTCCCCCATGCGGCCGGCAGGACTGGAATAAACGCTCATACAGGATTCCACCCCGTCTCTGCTGAATTGGCTCAAGTGGTGACAGGCAGCCCGGACCCCTTGGCTGTCCGGTTCCATTGAGACTTCCTCACCTCTGGACTGTGGGGTCAGGAAGGCTCACAAGCGCCCTGCATGGTTTTGTCCAGCTTGAGGTGAGGTTTTGGTGGTTCGTCAGTGGAGGACCCCTAACCCACAGCCTCCGACGTAATGGAAGGAGCATGTCTGGCTGTGCAGGAGCAAGGAGTGTGCATTTTTTCCCAGAGAGACACGCGCTCCAACCACAGAGCAGGGCCCCCCTCACCCAGGTACCCAGGTGACCCCAAGCGATGACCCAGGGAGACCCTCCTTCAAGGAGCTCGGCTTCAGAAGGAGAGGGACAGAGCCACAGAACTGCAACGCAGGTCGCCACGGAAAACCACTGCAGGAATTCACGGACGGCCTGACCCTCCCAGGCCAGTCTGAGTATCGAAGGTTGTATTTAGAAGGTGACGGTTAAAATGAGAGATGTCGACGCTTCCTCGTAATTAATTGGGGGAAAGACTCTGCTTTGAGGAAGGTGTTAACGTCCCGCCGTTCCTTCAAGCTGGATGAGTGGAGTTTGTAAACAGGAGTTCCTGCGGATGGAGAAGAGAACGTTGGTCTTTGCTGAGACGAGCATGGGGCCTCGTCTTGGTTTTACGCAGGAGAGGAAGGGCAGAGCACCGTGTTTGCGTGCTGCTACGCACGCTGGGACTGTGCACGCTCGGATTCAAGCTGCATGACCAGGCGGGAGACACATCACCTGTGTGTTTCAGCTCGGGAAAGAACGCCTGTGAGCAGATAACACAGTTCTATCGGGTTCCACAATGCATGCTCGCCAGCAAGAAACACAGAGCACGTTCCCCTCCCCCTCCCTTGGAGGAGGGCAGCTTCGAGGGGCGGGAGGAAGGGTGTCATGATTGCCGAGGGTCAGGTCCTCCGACTGCCAGGGACAATCTGAGCACAGACAGCACAGCTGGGCCTGGAGGGGCAGAGACTACAGAGAGGGGGCCCCTGGGTCCCGGGAGAGCGGTCACTCAGTCACACACACACACACACACACACACACACACACACGACAGACGGAGCCAACCCCAGGACCGAGGGTGGAGCACCCACCTGCCTCTTTGCCAGCTGCCCACTCAGGAGGCTGAGAGGAGTTTGTCGTTGGCAAGGGCGGGCGGGAAGGTGACAATTAGGTCCGTGCACCCCACTCTCACCCAGCGGAAAAGACCCCTGCTGCACCTCCTTGCAGGGAAATGCCTCATGGTCTCTGTCAGACGTTGTTTGCGGCCTCCTCCAATACTTCCTCTTCCTCTAATCCACTTCCCCCAGCTTCCCAGCCCCGCCCCAGGGATCTTGCCTCCACAGGGCACCGCCACCCCCCTCCTGCCTGAGGGACGCGTTATCTTCTAGGCAAACACCAAGGCCTTCACTTTTCACGTGGAGAGTATTCCTACCACAGGCAGGATGCCCCAAATGGCAGGCTGCGGAGGTGCCCGTTGCCCAGCCTGTGCGGCTTGCATGCCCTTCACCCACAGACGTGGCTTCTGCTTGTTCATGAGACTCATAAAGCAGAGCACAGGCGCGGAGGGTGGCCCAGAGCCGGGCTGGACGATACACTGAGGATGGGGGGGCCAAGGCCAGAGAGGTAGGATGGGAGTTGGGTGCTCAGAACTTTCAAAGATCGATCGGGCCTCGGAGCAGGAGACAGCAGAGAAGATGGGGGAAGGGCAGGGAGGCCCTCCCAGGGGAGGGAGGAGCAGAGCAGGGGGTTTGGGGAGGAGGGAGGCCCACTGTGCCCAAGGCTGTGCCCTACCCGTGCCCAGGCTGCCCAGTGCCCTGATGTGCAGAGAAGAGAGGAGCCCCTGATCTGCAGCCCCCGCCCCGGGACGTCCTTGGCAACCTGGACAAGGTTAGTGCTTAGCGGTGAGGATGCAATTGACCAGGTGCCAGGCAGGTTCTGCTGAGAAGTGGGAAGAATTCCTGGAACCCACTTAACCCAGCGCTTGGCGTGGCGTCTGCGCCAGCCCCTTCCTGCAGGAGAGTGACTGCCCCGCCTCCGGGATCCTCTGGCCTGCGGGGCTGTGAGTGCTGCCAGGAGCACAGGGCCTTCCCAGGAGCACATGTTCTCCATTTCACCGGGCAGCCCCCGGGCCCCACTCAGTGAGTCGCGGGGTCACAGGGGACCTGCACAATGACATCGTGCTTCTCCCTGTCTGGCAGCCTGGTCAGCGCCTGGGCCCAGGGCCAAGGCCTTTTGGAGCTGTGACTACCCACCTGGGATCTCATCACACTGTGAGGACACCCTAAGCCACACATCGGATCCAACATCTGCAAAGAACTGTTAGAACTCAACAAGAAAACAAACAGTCCAATAAAAACAAGGGCCAAAGATCCTTGTCTGGACAATAAATTCTGACATTTCCCATCGATGGCCATGAAAGAGCTTTCAAAAACATGAGGGCAAACGCCTTGGGGGCGGGGCAGCCGCGGCCCCTGCGGGCAGTGGAGCTGTCCCTGGGGAATGCCTGGTGCCCTCCCTGTGAAATCCCCTTCCCCCTGGGGACACTCGAGGGTCTTGGGTGCACTGACACTGAGCAAGGCTGGGCCAGTTCCAATTACTTCTCACTCCTGTCCAGACCTCTGACCCACCCAGGGAACGCCGCCCAGCCCGGCCAGTGAGGGCCTGAGCCGTGGAGCTGGGCCTCCACTGGAGCAGGACACAGATAAACCGGGGGGGACCCATGTGCAGCGGGCATGGTGGGGCCTCCCTGGCCTGGCATGGCCCTCCTGTCCTCTTCCTCACTGAGACCGGGAGGCACAGAGAATAAGGCAAGAAGTGGATCAGAGATTCTTCGCCCTGAGCTTCCTCTGCGGACCGGTCAGACCGAGGCAGGAGCGGTGCTGGCCATGGACTTTTCTGACTGAAGGAGGGTGGGGATCCCCTTCCACCCCCAGCTACATGCGCAGGCAGGGCCCCTGACTTCACCTGGGGGCCCCAGGACCCTAGAAACTCACAGGCCAGGAGCCCTTGGTGATCGCTATTAGGTGACCTGATTATCTATGTATATAAAAGCCTAAGCAACCGTTCGACTGGTAGCTATGATGCACACTGACCACCAGGGGGCAGACACTCAACGCACAGGCATGGAAACATGGAACAGACTGATCAATCTCAGAGGGAAGGGGGAAAGGGGAAGAAAGGGAAGAGATTAACCAAAGATCTTACA
This sequence comes from Murina feae, assembly GCA_004026665.1. Classification (NCBI taxonomy): domain Eukaryota; kingdom Metazoa; phylum Chordata; class Mammalia; order Chiroptera; family Vespertilionidae; genus Murina; species Murina feae. Next base: position 3,849 of record PVJC01013272.1, read on the forward strand.
TGCAGACGAGAGGCCATGTGATTCGTGCACCCGTGGGGTCTCTCAGCCTGGCCTACAGGGATCGGGCGAAACCGGCTCTCCGACATCCCCTGAGGGGTCCTGGATTGTGAGAGGGCGCAGGCCAGGCTGAAGGACCCCCCACCAGTGCACAAATCCGTGCACCAGGCCTCTGGTTTAAAAATAAAAGGCACTAAGCAAGCTGAGCTGGCCTGCTCGGTCCTCAACCCGTTGTCACACACAGGAGCCATGGGAGCTGACACGTTCTTATCTCAGGTCCAATGGGGAAGGCGCCTTCGTCCTCCGCCCGACCCAGCCTCGTCTCCCCACACCCACCTCCAGTCTGTCTCATTCCGCAAACCCCTCTCTCGCCGCCGCCGCCGGGACGCTCACTGTGATCGGCAGAGGTTGTGCCGAGAGCCACTGAGGAAATCCTAATTCTCCACTTTAAAGAAATGCGCTTTGCCAGCGGATACGCGGGTTTTATGGCCCCGCTGATGCAGTCCCCTCTCTGGCAAAGAGGAGATGGCTGAGAGCAGTGGGAAACCTACCAGACGGATGAAAAAATTAAATAAGCAGAGACAGCTCTGCTGGCATGGCTCAGGGGTGGAGCATTGACCTATGAACCAAGAGGTCACGGTTCGATTCCTGGCACAGGCCCAGGTTGTGGGCTCGATCCCTAGTGTGGTGTGTGCAGGAGGCAGCCGATCAATGATTCACGATCACTATTGATGTTTCTCTCTCTCCCCCCTTCTCCCTTCCTCTCTGAAATCAATTTTAACCATTTAAATATAAATAAATAAAATTAAGAAATTAGAAAGCAGAGACAATACCTGTAGGAGAACAAAATGTCCAAGGAGGCAGGTGGGTCTGGGTGACACCAGGCACCAGGCTGCGCTCCTGGCCTGGCCTTTCCTGTGAGGGGTCCTGGCTCCTGCGCGGGGCTCAGCGCAGTCTGTGGGGGAAGGGAGAGCTCCCTCCCCAGCCGGGGTGCAGCCAGTAGTCAGGCAAAGCCTGTTATGCACAAAGCCGGGGGCGGGGGCAGGAATGAGGATCAGCGGGGAGCACCGCCCGGCCCTGCTCTTCACACCTCACCTCCGCACGGCCCCTCCCCTCGCGGGCGCCCGGAGGTGGGGAAGTACCTGGCAGACGCGTGCAGACAGGGCCTCGCACCCTAGAGCTGAGGTCCCAGCTGCGTCGCATGCTAATGAGACAGCAGCACCGGACGCGTGTTTTCTCCGAAGTGAATGCCTGGTGGCCCTCAGTCTCACCGAGAAAACCGACGGCACGAACGACACCACCGCCACGTCCAACAGGCAGGAATGACAGCCGCGGCCGGAGTGCGGGGCTGACTGCCGGGCGCACCTCCAACTTCAGTGCCTGGGCTATCGGCTCAGGGCACGGGCCCTCTCCTGCTGATGGGGGGACTCTCGGAAGCGGCTCTTGGCGAGCTCGTGTCCCACTGCGCCCCCTCTCCCTCCCGCCCACCAGGCTGAGATGTTTAAGTCATTACTGAATCGATAGACTTGCTGCGAAGTTTCTTCCCACATCTCCTGGGGCAACTGAATGATGATGTTATTTACAAACATTGCGATTCTATTGAGCAGCCCCGGAGCCAGCAGCTCAGCGAGGCCCCGCGTGTCACCATGGTCCCAGGGCTGCCAGCGGCGCTAGAGGGCGGCCAGGACTCCTCCGTGAGACTCGATGACCCTGTCCCGTAAAAGGGAAAGGGACGCCCTGAATGGCAGCCTCTTCGCGTTCCTGCATGAGGGTGTGGCATGCTCACACACGCTCACACATGCTCACACACACACACATGCTCACAATGCTCACAGATGCTCACACACATTCACACATGCTCACACATGCTCACACACGCATGCTCACATACACTCATGTATGCTCACATACACTCATGCATGCTCATACTCGCTCACATGCACTCATACATGCTGACACAAGCTCATACACATTCACACATACACACTCACACATACATACACATGCTCACACCCACACATGCTCACACAGGCTCACAAACACTCATGCATGCTCACACACACTCACACGTGCTCACACACGCTCACATGCACTCATACATGCTGGCACAAGCTCATATACATTCACACATACACACTCACACATACATACACATGCTCACACTCATACATGCTCACACATGCTCACATACACTCATGCATGCTCACACACTCACATGCACTCACATGCACTCATACATGCTGACACAAGCTCATACACGTTCACACATACACACTCTCACACATACTCACATATTCACGCATGCTCACACCCACACATGCTCATACATGTTCACACGCTCATAAACTCACACATGTTCACACGCACGCTCACATGCTCACACACATTCACACATGTACCCACATTTGCTCTCACACACACACACACACACACACGGTTTCAGCACGCCAATCTGGAGTGTCCCCAGGAGCAATGGTGAGAACAGATGTGTGTGGTTAGGATGATGCCAGGTGACACCTGGGTCAGGCCCATGCGAGCTCCCAAGCTCCCTGAGTTGGCTCTTCCCCCTCTGCCGCCCTCTGCACCTGCACCTGCACCGACCCTGCGTCTCTGCCTCCTGCCCCCCACAACCAGCCCCGAATGCACCCCTGGCAGATGGGGCCCCTCACCCCGCTTCACACAGCGTGGCCTTCTCCTCCCACTTCCTGTACAAATGGCCTCTCAACGCAATCCAGTTGCTCTGCAGAACCGCATCGCCCGGGACGAGGGGCCTGCACGCTGTCCGATTCACAGCAGGTGCCCGGTGTGTGCATCTAGTTGGACGGTCAGGAATCCTCAGCAGGAGCTCATGGCGCCTGAGGACCCGCACGTGACCCCGAGACAAGGGCCCCTCCCCTGGCCCGGGGACAGAGGGATGGGGTGGGGCTGGGGCTGCTGCAGCCACTGGCTCCTTACCCACAGTCCACAACCAGGTGGCTGAGGATGACCTTGGCCCAAGGGCACCGATTCCTGTTTCATCACTTGAGCGTTTAAGTTGAAGTCTGACCTCGTGCGTCGGTGATAGTGGAGAAGCCTGTTTCCGTCTCTTCCCCGCAGAAGAACCTAAGGATCTCACAGCATCTCCAAGCAGCTCGCGCAAAAGCCTCGCCTGGGTCTCACCAGCCGCGGGCCCGAAGGCGGTGCTGCCCGGGGGGTGCCATGGGAACGCCCAGAGGAAGCCCAGGCGCAGAGAAAGGAGGTGAGGCCTCCGGCTTTCAGGGCGGAGCCGTGGGTTCTGGGCTGGACCGCAGGGTGGGGGACAGAGGCTGCCCCGGCCAGGCCGCCAGGGGCAGCAGACCAGGCCCATCCCGCAGGCACAGCCTCGAAGCCCCTCACACAGAGTGAGCACCTCCCTCCCCTCCCCAGGCCACGCTCTCCCTCCTGCCCAGCTCCACACCCACGATGACGTCCCTGGAGTCTTCCCCCGCCCAGCGCGCGGACGCCCCCGGTCACCTGCTGCCGAGCTGCTGTGGGAACGCGTGTGGGGTCGCGGGCTCGGCCCGATTGCTGGGCTTGTGGGGGTGGAATGGGCACATCTCTGGGCCCAGCTTTCCCTGCAAAACAAGAGGTCGGAGCCCCAGGTGAGCAGATTGCCGACCTCCACGTCTGAAAGCACCCCAATAGCTCCCGTGAGGGCCCCCGGGCCACGTGCCTGTCCGCCTGAGCGGATGGAGCTGCCTGCGTCAGACCCCACGGCAGGTGACTGGCGTGGAAGCAACAGCCGTGGCCTTGGAAGGCGCGAAGGTCCGGCGCCATCCAACCCTCGGCCGGGCCGCCATCTCGGGAGAACGCCTGTGCCCCCCTCCGGCCCGTGAACCCAGCAGGACAGGTGGCGGCACTCCCTTAGAGGAGGCCCCTGGGGACGGACGCCACGTCTTCCGGCCATGGCCACTCACAGAAGCCTGTGTTTGCCCTGAACCCCGCCTGTGGGGGTAACAGCTCTTGGGGAATGTGATTTGGGGGGAGAGAGTCCTCACTCGTTCCCTGGAAAAGGCTCTGAGGGACCCTAAGAGCCAGCTGAGGCCCTGCAGGGCCCTGGCACTGGTGCCCGCAGGTGGGGCTCCAGAGGCCGCCCCGTGACGTTCACTTTATGTGGCAACTTGCCTGAGCCTCGGCGCCCAGCCATGTGGTCCGACCCTATTCCGGATGCTTCTGTCGGGGTGATTGGGGCTGAGATTGACAGGGAAGTCAGGGGACCCCAGAGAAGCCAACTGCTCTCCCTACTGTGGTGGCTGCATGCCCTCAGCTGAGGGCCTGAAGGGAACAAAGGCGGCCTCTTCCTCCTCCTCCTCCTCCTCCTCCTTTTCCTCCTCCTCCCCCTCTCCTTCCCCCTCCTCCTCTGAGAAGGGAAGTCTCCATCGGACCCCTTCCGGCTTCGCCTCGCAGCCAGCGGCCAGGACCCCAACAGACGCCTTAGACCCTTTCCCGGCCCCAGCCTGCGGCCTCCATTGGATCCTGGGCTTGTCCACCTCCTCCACCCCGAGCCAGTTCCTCCAAGTCAGCCTTCCTCTTTACGTGGATACGCCCTTGCGGTCTATTTCTTGGGAAAGCCCTGACGAACACGTCCCAAGCCGAAGCCGGGGTTGGGGGGGTAGGGGGGGTGGGGGGGTGAGAGGGGCAGTCCTGACAAACATGTCCCAACTCGAAGCCAGTTGGAGGGGGCAGGAGGGGTCTAAAACCCAACAGTGGAGTGGTCCATGGGCCAGAGAAGAACCCTTGGGGTGAAAGACGGCCGGCTTCTCGGTTTCAGCTCAGCACCCCCAATACGTGAGGACGCAGCTCAGGTGCAGAGCCACCCACTAATTCCATTTTCCTGTTGGACGTCCTTCCACCAGGTCACTCTGCCACCCCCTGGCCCCCCAGAGCTCCGCTGCCTGTCTCTTCCCATCTTGCTTGAAGGTCCTCTGACGACGCTGATGACCTTGACTGCTGACCTTGACTGCTGACCTTGACTACTGACCACTGTGAGGAGAGGCCACGCCCACATGAACCCTCCTCTTCCCCATACCTTTTACCAACAGGCAGGTCCTGGGACACTCAAATACCCAAATAACAGCAAGAGTTTGTTCATTTACATCAGAAAAAAACACTGCAATTCTAACGTCAGCCCATAAAGCCAAGTCCCACAAGCAGACATAAAGCGTGGAGCCCATTGTGTGTTATTTTAAAACGTGGCAGACACCCAGAGTGGCACGCAATCGATAGCCACACAATTAAGAACAGGAATTACGTCTGGGGGTGTGTGGGGGGGGGCGGGGACACTAGGTCCCAGGGTGCAAGTCTGGGCAAGGAAGCCCGTGCTATGGAGCAGGCTCTGGATTTCCGCCGCTGGGTCCACCCTCCTCACCTGCTGAGCTGGTTGAGTGGAACCTGGACCCGCCCTTCACCAGAGCCGGCTCTCGCGAAGCTGGGCGCTGGCCTTCCTCTGACCATCGCAGAGGAGGGTCCACGGAGAGGAAGTGAAAATGCCACCACCCGCACGAGGGCTCCGAGCACTCCCTCCGCTGACACGCGAGGAAACACCTTGTGGAGAGAAAGAGCGCCAACCTGGGAACCAGGAGGTGGCGGTTCGATTCCCGGGCCGGGCACAGGCCTGGGCTGCGGCCTCGATCCCCAGTGTGGGGCGTGCAGGAGGCAGCGCTCGATGATCCTCTCTCCTCATGGATGTTCCTGTCTCTCTCCCCGTCTCCCTTCCTCTCTGACATCAATAACGACATATTTTTAAAGGAAGTGAGTTTTTATTGTATCAGAGAAAGAAGTGTTAGGGGAATGTGGCTTAGAAGTCCAGAATAGAATGGAGGGCGCGGGCCACGGTGGGCAGCCGGCTGCAGGGGGCGCTGCATTGCTCTCCTGACTGCAGCACTACCCCCGCCCCCCTGTGTCCTAGGGTTTCTCCTCTTCCTCGCAGCTCCGCCAGGCGCTCCCCTCCCTGACACTCTCTTCCTAGGCGCACAGTCTGATGGTTTGGTTTAAAGTAGCATCGATGCCTCCCTGTTCACACCTTCAGGCGAGACTTTCGTAAAAGTCCAGATTCAGGCAGGACTCCAGCTCCACGGACCCCCAAGCTCAGTGTCTCCGCGTGGACATCGATATCACGTCATGGCCAAGCCCTGATCGCTCTGCAACTTCCCCCAAAACATGTTGCTTCCATCCCCCTAGTCCTAAGCCGCTGGCCTCGGCACCCTCCTTCAAGTATGGGGGCCCCTCTGCCACCCACACACACCTCTCGGGGCATCTGGGGCTCCCCTCAGAGCACACGGTGCCCCACGCTGGCGCCACGGCCAGGACGGGTCTGCGCCATCTCTTCTGCGTGGAATGACTTGGGCCTGGAAGGTTTTATGGGGGATGTTTCCTCTGCAGGAGAACTGAGGAGGAACAGCTCTGACTTAAACATCTGTCTGAAGGCGCCGACTGTGATCGGGGCACCGGGCCACGCGGACGGCTCTTGGGAGGAGAAGCTGGCGTGGCCTCTGAACCTGAAACATCTGCTGACGGTGCGGGCAGCTGAGCCCGCTGTTCCGGGCCTCGCGGGGGCGGGCGCGTGACGGATGCTCCACGCTGGCGGGAGGATGTGGTCCAGCAAACGCGTGGCTGTCAGGGTAGAACCGGTGGGTTAGCGGGTCCTAGAAAAGAAGGAGAAACTGCTGTGAGGAAGCCGGGTCCGCCCTGGCCCGTGTGGCTCAGTGGATAGAACATTGGCCGAGGACTGAAGGGTCCCGGGTTGGATTCCAGTCAAGGGCACAGGCCCGGGTTGTGGGCTCAATCCCCAGTAGGGGGCGTGCAGGAGGCAGCCGATTGATGTTTCTCTCTCCCTCTCCCTTCCTCTCTGAAATCAATAAAAATTTATTTTTTTTTTTTTAAAAAAGAAGCAGCTGGGTTGCTCCGCACAGTCCAGGTAGATTCCTGGGGTCAGGGCATAAAATAAAGGTCACCACGCCACCCTCCCACCCCCGCCCCCCACCCAGAGGCCCGCTAGACCCACGTGGCTTTCAACGGCCTAGTGCTCAAGGAAGCGCAAGAATTTGGCGAAAACCAAGAGAAAACAGGGACTAGAAACAAGCCCACAGCGGCTCACAGGCGCTGAGGTTTCAGACAGCCTTCGCGCAGCCTCAGGAGACCGGGGCACAAGCGGCAGAACGGTGCTCGGCGTCAACGAGAACCCGTAAAAGTAAATCACAGGCCGGTTCAGCACCGAGACGTGGGCAGCACGGCGACCGAGGAGCGACAGGGAAATGGGCAAAGGGTCTCCCTTTACCGACCAGGGTTTCCTCGTTGGCCCTTTGGACAGGAAAAGCCGCCCCCCACCCCGTTCATGGTCAAGGGAGTGGGCACTGCTGTCCAGGAGGACGGCCGCACCCTGACCGGAATAGTTAAGGAGCCGGGCGAGGCCACGCAGGGACGGCCGAGCCCCCTCCCTGGCGGTGGGGGAACAAACAGCTCAAACCCTGGGAAAGCCCCATGAGCAGCCGCAGCCCACTCCTCCCGATGGCCCGCAGCCCGGGCGGGCGAGTGCGCAGCAGAAATGCGCGCGGGGCGGTGGTGACGCATTGCTCCCGCGAGGCCCTCGGTGGGGTCAGCCCGCAGGATGGAGAGCGCTGGGCGGGGTGTCCCACGCGGCACCGGGCTGGCGGGCTCCTGCTGTCACCAGCCACGGGGTGATTCCCCCCCACGCGGTCCATTTCAGCGTAGGTTCAGCACCGGACAAACACTCCACGCTGGGGGCCTGGGATGCGGTGCCCTGCGGCCAGGGGGTGAGGAGGGGGAGGGCAGCGCTGGGAGAGTGGGCGGTAATTCATGGAGGAGTTCAGGTTCGGCCAGCCCTCCCGCTGTGCTCGGGGGCGTGTGCTCTACTCTGTGGGTTAACACTTAACCACCAAGTGTCTGCTCAGAGGGACCACGTGGATCAAGGACACGGCGCCCATCAGCCCAGACACGTCACTGTACCCGCACTCCCGGGGCTCCGCAGCGGCCTCTGGACGGTGTCCCCCTGCCTCCCCCGCACCCCACGGTCTTCGCAGCGGTTGGGCCCTGACCACCTCCGGCAGGCGCTCCTGCTGGCCCTGGCCACCCTTCTGGCCTCGCCCACTGCACCCTGAGGGCCCTGATCCTGGAATTCACAGGCTCCTTCCTGTCCCTGCCCTGCCCCTCCCCCGCACTGGCTGCTCCGGGACCCGGGATGTTCCTCCCTTTCTAAAAATCAACAAAACAGATTTAAATAATAAGTAAATAATAAATAAGTACATGGGAGGAGACAGCTGTGCCACGTTGAGATGCGCTGTGCAAGGGGGTGATGCCTGGGGAGGCCGGGGCCCCCTCTGCTTTGTCTCACTCCACACCTTGATCTGTTTTTCCTTTTTTTTTTTCTAAAAATATTTTCATTGATGTCAGAGAGGAAGGGAAAGGGAGAGAGAGAACGGAACATCAATGATGAGAGAGAATCATTGATCAGCTGCCTCCTGCACGCCCGAGGGGACATGTATTAAACAGCGCAACCGCAGAGTCTGCTTCATGCCGCCAACCAGGGCCATTCCAGAACCTTCTCTCCCTCGGCTTTAATCCCAGATGGTGCCCGTGGTCAGCGTCGGCTCCCGCCCAGGTGAGTGAAGCCGCGGGAGCCAGGCCTGAGCAGTGCCCACACCCTCAGCACGTCCCGGGGAACAGGCACCTGGTGGCCCAGGTGAGCTTTCTCACGCGCCTCCCCTGCTGCCCCACGCCTGTTCCGCTGCGATCACACGAGGGACGGGCTCTCCTGCCAGGGGTCCCCTGAGTCTGCAGCAATGGTTAGGACACACAACTGTCCCAATCTTCCAGACCCCCCGCCCCACACACACACACGCGCGCACAGCGCGCCCCTGGCCCAGGTGAGCGAGAGGGAGGCTCCCAAGAGCAGGGGGTCCCGGCTTCAGCGTCCTTGACACATGACTCTGCTGTGGGGGCCTAGCCTCTACCCACTGGATGCCAGGAACACCCAAATGCACCCCAAAAAATGCACCCCATCCAGAAACATCTCCTGATGTCGCCACCGTCTTCTGGGGGAAATGGCTCCCGCCGAGCAGCGAGCAGCTAGTGCAGGTTCTGAAATTGAGGATGTTTCCTGAGTCATCAAACTGAGCGCCCCTCCCTACTCCCCACCCTGGCCAGGCGCTCACTCTCATACAGATGCCCACCCCTCAGCGCAGCACGGGTCCCAGCGACGCAGGCCTGGCCTCGAGGTCTGGGGGAAACCTGATGAGATGGGCCGGTAATTGGCAAATCAATTTCGATAAAATCAATGGCGTGTCCATCCCGTCCTGACGCACAGGAGGCCGAAGCCAGGGCGCTCAGTATCCCTTCCACCACCTCGTTTGCATTATAAGTGTCTTTCCCCACCAGCGGAATTATCATACATTTCCAATTAGTGGCGGGAAGACCCATACATCTTTCCTGGCTTCAGGTTCCCGCAGTGCGGGCTGGAAGTGCCCTGGGGCCGCTGGGGCTCGTCGCCCACCCCGTGTGGCCACAGCGGGGTCCGTCTGGCGGCCGTGCGGGCAGGCGAGAGGGCAGCTCGCCAGTGCGCTCTGTGGGGTTTAGATCGCAGGCGCTCCCGCCCTCCCAGGGCCCCATGAACACGGCAGCGCGTCCTAGCTTAGAAAACAATTTCAAAAGAAGTCCGAGGGCTTGTCTATCAGGGAGGGAAGTAGCATCTCTTTTCCCTTAAACCTACGTCCGAGGGAAAAGGTGTTTGCTGTGTGCGCTCACAGAGACGGCAAAGAGCCCGGCCTGCGGGGCTCAGTGGTTGAGCGTCCGCCTATGAACCAGGAAGTCACGGTTTGATTCTGGTCAGGGCACAGGCCTGGGGTTATGGGCCCCATCCCCAGTCGGGGGCGTGCAGGAGGCAGCCGATCCATGATTCTCTCTCATCATCGATATTTCTATCTCTCCCCCTTCTGCTCTGAAATCAATAAAAATTTATTTTAAACTAATAAAACAAATAATAAATTAAAAGGCGGAAAGAACACTGAGGCCAACGCACCTGAGAAGCCTCTCAGCTCCATCTCCGAATGGCACTGGGCCATCGTGAGGAAGGGTGCCCTCCCTCCTCACCCCTCCCTCCTCCTCCTCTCCCTCCTTCACCCCTGCATGTGGACTCGGGGGCACCAGCCCGGGAGAGTGAGCTGGAGCTGGGAGCACGCCCCCCACTGTCTGCCGCCCTCCCCTGCCCGCCGGCAACCAGGATGACCCCAGGGCCACCTCCGGGCCCCACGCCTTCCCGCCTTCCCCATAGCAGGTCAGACCGAAAAGCCTCAAAGGGCGGCCGAGAGGACAGTGAAAGCTGTCGGTCAGAACCTGGGCCGCGTGGGCACGTCCGAGGCTCCCGGGACGCAGGTGGCATTTCCTTTCCGTTCTCAGCATCCCTCACACAACGTCCTTGGGATGCCCTTCGCCAAAGGAATGGGCGCCAGATGGAAACGGTGGGGAAAGGAGGGAGAGCGTCGGCCTGCGGGTGCGGGTTCGAGTCCCGGGCGGGCACAGGGGGGTTTCGGGTTCGGTCCCCAGCGAGGGGCGAGCAGGAGGCAGCCGATCGATGGCTCTCTCATCATGGATGTCTCTCCCCCTCGCTTCCGCTCCGGGATCAGTAACATACATTGAAAGGAAACGAGGAGGAAGAGCATTCTGGGCAGTGAAGCCCCAGATCAGGGTCCCCAGGAAGCCGGGTGCCCCCACCCCAGTGCGCCCCTTGAGGTCATCAATGGGGGGCGGGGACTTTCAGCACAGGGTGCGCCCGCCCCGCCTGCGGATGGAGGCTGCCTCCCGTCCAGGTCCAGGTCCAGGCCGAGGCGGGGCCTAGGAAGGAGGACGCAGGGGAGGCCCTGCTGGTGGGGGGCGGCCCTCGCCCTGACTGCCGCCCTCCCTCCCTCCCGGGGCTCGGTTCCCTGCCTCTTCCCTGAGCTGGCAAACATGAAGGGCGCGGAACACAAGCTTCCATGCAGCGAGGTCATCTTTAAAGGGGCCGGAGGGGTTGGGGAGATCCAGGACTCCTCACCTGGGAGGCCCGGACGGGCGCGCTTGTCAGCGTTTCTTACGGTTCGAAGGAGCAAGGCTCCCCTCCTCCCACCATCACCGCTTCCCAGCAGCCAGGGAGCAGCCATGAGCATCACGCAGGGCCACGCCCACCACACAGGGCAGGGGGTGGGATCATGCAAGGCCACGCCCACACGTAGGGTGGGATTCCACAGGGCCACGCCCACCACACAGGGCAGGGTGTGGGATCATGCAAGGCCACGCCTACCATGTAGGGTGGGATTCCACAGGGCCACGCCCACCACGCAGGTGTGGGAAGGGAGCCGCCCACGTGGCAACAAGCACAGGTGTTGAAGGCTCTGGCTGGGTCTCCGGTGGAAGGTGGCTTTTCCCTGCGCAGAGCTGACCAGGAGCTCACGAGGCACAAGTCCGGGACAGTGGACACGGCCAGGCCAGGGTCTCCAGCGAAAGGTAGATGAACAAGCAGTTTTTGATAAACCAGTGGGTTTACCCAGATGAGCAAATGTTGTTCAGCAAAATGCATTTTCAGGGCGTCGCTGACGCTAGCGGTTCAGCGATTTACTCATTTCCAGCCGTTGCTTCCCGGGCACGGCGTTCCCGGGACAAGCAGGCCAGTTGGCTGGGGCACAGGCCTCACTGAGCCTGTGCTATCGAAGATGGGAGGCTGCAGGCGTCTGGGTCTCACCTGTTTCAGCCATCGTCGGTGGCCCTGTGGATGCTACTATTACCCTCTGTTTTGCCACGGGAGACAGTAAAGCACAGAGACGTTAAGTAACTTGCCCAAGGCCACACAGCTAGTCACTGAACCTGGCCATCGGGCCATGCTCTTGGTCCCTCCATGATTCTGCTATTTGCAAAAACAAGTCCCAAAAAATGTGCAGAAGAACCGAAGCCAGAGGGATCTGCAGAGAAAGGTGAGCTTTCCGCACAGCCCACAGCTAAATTAGAACGACGCGGTGTCACCCAGCAGGGCAGGTGACAAAGGACCTCTCGTCGCTACACGCGTGCAAGACACCACTGCCCGAGGGTGGCAGGAGAGAGGACAGCCACAGCCCTTGCGGGTCCTTTAGGGAAGAAGGCATCACAAGAGGTCAGACCTGCAGGGGGCGGTACTGGGCACTCAGATCTGTCAGCAGTGCCGCCAGCTCAGCACCTGGCCAGCGAGGCAGGGAGCAGCGCCAGGGCCTGACAAGGATCTCTCCTCCGAGCCCCCCTCACAAGCTTAGCGCTCCGTATCCCCTCCTCTGCCTCTGCCCTTCACAGATGCGAGGACTTAGGAAGCAAACGCCCCGTGACCTTCGCTGATTCTGAATCCCTGCGTGAGGCCTGCCGAGGAGGCTTTGCGTGGGGGCCGTGGGGCCGCCAGCCGCTGGTCTCTCCAGAGGAATCACTTCTGATGTGCAGGTAGGGGAGAGAAACTGGGTCCTTGGACGGGGACAGGAGTCTGGACCCGACCAAGAGGCAACAGGGAGCCACCGAAGGTTCCAGAACAGCAGGAGAAGGGCACCTGGCGAGGCAGATGGGGGCAGCGTCAGAGAAGCAGCTGAGCTCATGGGTTTCCAAACTGCTGACGGCCGCTGATCCGACTTGCAAAAGTCGAGCTCCTAGAGAGGGGGTGGGTCCCTGATGAACGTCTGGGAGACAGAATGTGCGCTCAGACCCACCAAGGCGATTGCTAGGCATCGTGTCTGCTCCGCGCTCACCTGCGTGTGGGAGGGCGTTCACAGAGGAGCTCCCAAGAGGCAGGGGCCTGGGCCAAGGGCTTTGTCATCAAGCGTGACCTCACGCGGGCACGGGCGAGGGAGGCCACCCCTCCTCCTGGACGCGGAACCGATCCTCCTCTAGACGGGAGAGGAGCCCTCTTTCTCGGTTGTGGCTGCAGGAGGCGGGAAGGAAAACTGCCGTAGGCGGAGAGCGGAGGTCCTTGTCCCCAGGGGCACAGCCTTCCTGCACCCGGGCTCCAGCCTCGCAGACAGGACAGGCCGGAGAAGGTGCTGGTGGCAGACAGGAGGATCCCCTCACAGCCCCTGCCCGGCCCGCCTCCACCCCTGCCCCAGCCCTCGCTGGGCTGTCCCTTGGAGGTGTCATGGGCTGGACTGTGGGTCTCCACCCTCTTATACTGAAACCCTCACCACCCCAGACCTCAGCATGGGACTGAGTTTGGAGAGAAGGACTTCATAGAGATAATCAAGTTCACCTGAGGTCACGGAGTGGCCCTCAGCCAATCTGACTCATCTCTTCCTTATGAGAAGAAGACATTGGGACACGAACCACAGAGGACGGCCACGTGAGGACACAGGGAGAAGATAGTCTACACCCACGGGGAAGGCTCGGAGGAACCACTGCCCGCCTGGGTCTTGGGCTTCCGGCCTCCAGGGCGGGGAGGGGACAGGTCTCTGTGTTGAAGACCCCAGCTACCACCACAGGACTTTGTCCGGCAGCCCAGGCACAGTCCACGCTTGGCATGTCAGACCACGTTCCGTGGCGGAGACCAGAGGGCGGCCACACGGCTGGTGATGAATTAGCTGCTCACAGCATGGACAGTCAACATGAATGAAGCCGTGTAATTTCAAATATTAATTATTTAAAAAGGGCAAAATGCTTTGTGAGACTTGGTATCAATCAGACGTCTTTGTCAAGATTTCTATTGACTTTTCGATAACTGTCCGGTGGTCCCACCACGTCTCACTGTGCGTCCAGGAGGTGCCTTCTTGTCCTTGCTCCTTCCCTGGGGTCCACGCCAGCACCCCGACTTCACCCAGTGCCCAGGCGGTGGGGAGCAGTCCCCCGTGGACCTGGTTATTTGTGGAGAGGGTGGGGGCAGAGGGGGCCCTCGTGGGAGGAGCAAGTCCTAATGAGGAGCCTTCCTGAAGTTCTCCTTGGCGCTCCCCCTAAGAAACCCACTGCTCCAGCACAGCTGGAACCCAGGTGTCCCAGATGGTGAGACATCTTGCTGAGGGGAGCTGGCCCCCCAACCCTGCTCCCGCCTGGAAAGCATGTGGTGACCGGAACGTCCAGGCCAGTGCACAACTGCCCACCAGAGCCAGTCACAGCCCTGCACCCTCCGGGCTCCGGCTCCTAAAAACCCGCAGCTCAATGGACCGTCTCTGCCCTGTGCTCCCGTCTCCCTCTCAGTCAGCCGCACGCACGCGGGAAAAGGCAGTGTTCATGGGGGGAGGAGAGCGGGAAGTTAAGAAACTCTCCTGGCCCAGGAGCGGGAGGGTTAACTGGCTCCTGGCTGCCTCCGAAGGGGGAGCTCCTCCACGCCGAGGCTGAGCTCAGAACAGAGCCTGACCGAGCAGTCAACTGCCCATAACCCCAATTACCCAAGAACAACGCGACTCAGCAGATAGCGCGCAGGGACCGGGAGTTGTCGCGCTCAGCAGTTTCCTGCAGCGGCCAGGTGTTTACCCCATCGCTGCCGTCAAAGGCCGAGTTGATCCACCGTCTCCCTGGCCCCGGGATGCTGGCTGCTCAGGGTGCCCGGTCTGCGGGAAGCCACCAGCCACGTGAAACGTGAACGACTCTGACACAGTCACGCTGTGAGGACCCCACGCCAGGCACAGGACAGGCGTGCGGGGAGAAGACGGCCTCACCGGCTACCCCCACCTGGAAGCCCGAGACCTAAGCGACCTCCCGCCCCAGCCAAGCCTCTGCCTGACCCAGCGGCAGCCACGGCCTGAATCCAACCACGGGAGACGCCCACCGAGACCCGCCGCGCTGAGCCCACCTCCGCCGCAGAGCCCCAGGCGGCCCTGAGATTGTTTAAGGTTGTCTGTCACGCCCCAGAGGTGTGAGGACACTCGGTTCTGCCGATTGTGGTAATAAAGAGAGTGAGGCTCAAGAAGATTAAGCTCGCCGAGGCCATGAGATTACTGAAAGGTTAGATTCACACTGAAACGAGAAATTGCCTGACTTCCAAGACCGCTTCTCCCCGAGCTTAATCCTGGGAAATACAATAGCCGCGTCGGAGGCAGAATTTACTGCTCAATCTGCGCCGGGGACAGGGCTTTAAATCACACCTAACCCATCCCTCCAGCACCGTCGGGTCCCCCCGTCCCTCTGCTCCTGCATTTGTCCCCGCACACCCAGAGGCTGTCCCCGCCTCGCCCCGCGTGCAGCACCTGTGGCACCCGCTCAGGATCTGGCGAGGCCCACGCGCTTGGACCCTGACCGCCCGCCGTACATCAGCGGGTGCTGATGAGG
The DNA here is from genome assembly GCA_004026665.1 of Murina feae. Lineage (NCBI taxonomy): Eukaryota > Metazoa > Chordata > Mammalia > Chiroptera > Vespertilionidae > Murina > Murina feae. The sequence goes on from PVJC01013272.1 coordinate 19,113, forward strand.
GAGAGCTGTCAGGCGGCTGCTGGTGAGGCTCCTGCCTGCTGCTCAGAGGAGCATCTACGCTCAGAAATGCCATTACGCCCTAATGAGCCGCTCCGCAGCATCAAGCTCTCAGCCCAGCCAGCTGCTGCGAGGGTCGTTACAGCTTCCCTGCAAAGATAAAAAACACCCTGAAAATTCTGAAGCTGATCTGACATTATGCTTTACCAGGAAGCAATCTGGCTCTCGGCTGCCAGCTGATTAAAGCGTGAAGGTCACTTTCACGGGGAGAGCAGAGCTGCCAGTCCAGCCCCGTCCTTCCTCCCACCTGGGGCTGAGGGTGATGCTGGCCACGGCGGGGGTCCGGCCATCTGCACAGGCACAGGGCGGTGCCTGCACTGCCATCCCAGGACTCCCATTCCCACACTGTCAGCGGGTCGCCTCTGCTTGCTTCCAGCAGCCTGACCCGGGGCCTCTGAAATGTTGGCGGGAAGAAACCTTCACAGGGAGAGGCAGAGCCTGTTCTACAAATTGCTGCCAGACTCAGCCCCTCTTATAGCCACTCAGTGGGTGCCACCTTCCATGGGGAGATGCCTCCTCTCTGACCCTAATGATGTCAATGACGATGACAGTGATAATGATGACCATGAGGATGACAATGCTAATGACAGAGGATGATACTGATGGCGATGATGATGGCGATGATGATGAGATGACAATGATAGGGATGATGATTATGACAATGATGAAGATGATGAGGATAATGATAATGATAACATGACAATGTCAGTGCTAATGATGAGGACGATGCTAATGACAATGATGATGATGACAATGTTATGATGTCAATGCTAATGGTGATGACGATGGTGATGATGTCAATCCTAATCTGATAACAATGATGATGATGGTGCTAATGATGATGACATGATGATGACAATGCTAATGATGATGACAATGCAAATGATGATGGTGACAATGCTAATATGACAATGCTAATGATGATGATGACAATGCTAATGATGATGACAATGCTAATATGACAATGCTAATGATGATGATGACAATGCTAATGATGATGATGATGGTGACAATGCTAATATGACAATGCTAATGATGATGATGACAATGCTAATGACAATGATGATGGTAATAATGACAATGATGATGTCAATGCTAGTGATGGGATGGTAACGATGATGATGATGATGCTAATGATGAGATAATAACAACGATGATGACAACGATGATGATTACAATGCTAATGAAGATGATGACAATGCTAATAATGATGACAATGCTAATGATGACATGATGATGATGACAATGCTAATGAAGATGATGATGGCAATGCTAATGATGATGACATGATGATGACAATGCTAATGACGATGATGATGATGTCAATGCTAGTAATGAGATGATAACGATGATGCTGCTGCTAATGATGAGATAATGATGACAATGATGATGATGACACTGACATCAACAATAATAATCAAGAGGATCAATGTTTGTTGAAGACACTTGTCTGCACCAGGTACTTACTTAGAAATAACGCCTTTTGGATCTCACACTTCCCAAAGATTCAGGGGCCCAGAGAGATGGCCCTAGAATTCATATCCTTGGTCCACGATGCCCCTACCTCTTCCTCTGTGCTCCCCCTGCCGTGCTAGGATTCTGCCTCTGAGGTTTGCTAGAGTTTCAAGAGACCTAGGTGAGGACACAGCTCAGTAAAAAAAAAAAAAAAAAGTTCCCTTCCCAGCGTGGAGCTCACCTGTGGTTTCTCCGGTGCTGGCGGACCGTCTGGGCATTTCTGAGTGCTGTTTTGCATCACGGAACAACCATACACACCGACAAAGAGCCCTCCCTTGGCCCAGAGACAGCTGATGACAGGGGCACAGGCCCATCCTGAACCGAATTCCACCCACTTCTACTGTGTGCCAGGTCTGCCATGTTGTGTGGGGGGGTGAGGGTCCAGGGCAACCCAATGTCATCGGGGTATAAAGTCATAAACATTTCCCCGCAAAGATAGCCTGGTGCGTTATTAACATACTGCTAAGTACACTTGCATGATTGTAGACAAATTAGTTCAATCCACGTGCAAAATTACTTTATTATGTGCATATCTTAGAAGATTAAGTAGTCAAATAACCAAACACAGCAGCAATAACTTGCTATGCTTTTTCAGATAATTTTGCTGATGATATGTTGATTAAACTCAAGTTCATTATTCCAGACAATATTGACCTACTTCGCCGCATTTAATAGCATCCAAACAGCACTTTCATATATTCTCATCACCATCAAAACTGTCCCGGCCTTGATAGATGCCTCTCTCGCAGGGAACCGCCACTCTCGCGCCAATGGCTGGTGTGGCCAAGACCGCAGCCCAGGAACCTCCCGCCCAGAGAGACAGAGCCACAAGGTCGGGCAGTGCCTCGGGTGCGTGATGTCTTGTTCAGCCCTTTGTCTGACTTGGGGGAGTCAGGAGACGGTTGGAAATGATTTGCTCAGGGGAGATGGGTCAGGAAAATCGTGGATGCTGCGGGATTTTTACCTCATCCCTCCCCACCATCCCCTGCCATTGGTCATGGTTTCGGAGGTTAGCCGCACGCGTGGGGTTGCTTGGGTGGTCATGCACCAAACTGGACAGAAAACCACTTCGGACACTTCAGCCTGGGAACCGTGTCCCCGGGGCTGAGTGAGCCGTTCCCCTTCATGGTTCCATCCATTAAAAAGCCGTCGTCTCTTCCTTTGCCCCAACGAGACTGCGCTCAGGGCCCTGGGCTGGCTGCTTAGTCCCGCCTGGGCAGAGCTCAGCAGTGGATTCAGGACCCAGAATCCTGGGACTCTGGTGGGAAGGAGCCTTCGGTGGAGCCCTCAGTCAGCAAGCCCTCAAGCCCCCGTATTGACAAGAATTGAGGGGACTATGGGGTACCCTAGCACCCCCTCCCACCTATGGCTTCACTTTCCATGGTCTCAGTTACCCGAGGTTAGTGGCAGTCAGGAAATTTCAGAAATAAGCAATTCACACGTTATAAGCCACACGCCATTCTGCGTGGGGTCATGGAGTCTCGCGCGGTCCTGCAGCTCCCCACCAAGGCCGCGCATCGCCCTCTGGCCGGCATCCCCACGCCGCAGTCTGTCAGAGGCCTGGCAGCGATCAGACCCACTGTCACGGTTTCCCAGGCTTGTGCTCAGGTCCCCCTACGTTACTCAGCACGGCCCCCGTCACAGAACCTGTTATACAGCGCGTTGTCACGGCTGCTCTCTTAGCTGAGTTACTACTGCTAGTCTCTCACTGCACCTCGCGATAAATTACACACCATCACAGGTGTGGATGTGCAGGAAAAACCACAGTGTCCGTGGGGTTCGGGCACCCGCTGGGGGTCTCGGTGAGAATCCTCGCAGCTAAGGGGGAGCTATCATGTGCCATCCACCCTCTCAATAGGCTTAGGAGCAGCGCCAAATCCATGGCTCACGGCTCCCTGGACCGTCCATGTGAAGAGCAGATCCTAACCCTCCATCAGGCTGGTTGTTTGTGCATCAGTGTGTTAGGCATTAGCTCTGTGCTCCATGGCAAATGGTGGGAACCAAAGATGAACAGAGTTACAACTGAAGCAACTCTCAGGCTGATGAGGGAACCTGGGACCAAGCAAGTCAATTCCATGCGGGGGCCATGTGCTGGAATGGAAGGGTGAGCGGGTGGTGGGTGCAGAGAATCCACCTCGCCGGGGCCCTCTATCCAGGTGGCAGGCACCGGCCCGGTCACGGGATGACCAGTCACAGGATACCCGGTCACGGGATGCCTGGTCACAGGATGCCCGGTCACAGGATGACTGGTCACGGGATGACCGGTCACGGGATGCCTGGTCACGGGATGCCCGGTCACAGGACACCCGGTCACGGGATGACCGGTCGAGGGAGGCCTGCCCACACAGCTTGGCACCCCCAGGCTTTCTGAAAACCCACCATTCCCATGGCGTTCATAGCCGCCCCCCCAGCACAAGGGCTGGCGACCTGGGGCTGTGTGCCTTCTTCCTTCTTCTCTCTACTCCCCAGTGAGATGGGGGCTTGGACCAAGCTGGTGCCCGAGGAACCTGGAAGCTCTCACCTTCTGTGGTCATTGAGGTGCTTTGAGGGCAAGTGGCTCAACCACAGACAAGAGCCTCGTGTTGGTGTGTCCCTGCTGAGCTCCTTGAAATCGCCTGTCAACGGTGACATCACTCCTGAAGGTCTCACGAGGAGCGAGGAAGGCGGGTCACTGACAGGGGCCACGTGGCCGTGTCTTCGCCAAGGTCAAACCACGACCAACGCTCCTCCTTATTTTCGTGGGATGCGTGGCCTCTCCCCCGAGGGGCTGGTTTCCCCAGAGGCTCCAAATCAACTTGGTTCTTCCAGGGCAGTACGAACGGAGCAGAGGCCACGTCCTGCATGTCTATTAGCTAAGATCACAGGAGGAGACAGCGTGAAGCAAGCTTCGCAGCATGTGCTGCAGTTTGATTTCCCTGGTTGGGCTGAGTCTGCACGAGAGCTCAGCAAGAGTTTTTAAAAGAAAAGAAGAGGTTGATCTTTAAGACTTTCCTGAGCTCCCAGGGGAGGCACACGCCGAAGGAAATACAGATGCGGCTCCTCACCCGCCCTCAAAACCCAGCCTCAGCCTTGGCTGTCGGTCGGCGGGGAGCTTCGGAGGACCGAGCAGCACTGACAGCTCAGAGGGCCCATGTGTTTCTCCCGCTAAATGGAGGTCTACACCTGGTCGCCGGAACCCTCTGTGTCTTAACAAACATGGAGGACGCCAAGGAGCTTGGATTAGGGTCTGGCCATTGTCTCACAACCTGTTGCAAATCCCTTTCATCTCCGGCTTTCATAGAAGACGGCTCCGTTGCTTCCTCTTTCAACCAATCGTGACCCTACGCATCAAGTAACTTCTGGAAAACTGCTGCATGCCCACGAGAAGGAGCAAGTGAAGAGGGCAATTCCATCTCAGTGTCCTGATGAACATGGCCTTGACCCTGAAGACCCCCCAGAGGGTGTGGGGAATTCCCAGGAGTCCTCCAACCTGTTTTGTGAGTGGTGGCTCGGTACAATTTTCAGGAATGAACACCTCAACTTGGGACAGGCTTGAGACTTTGAAATCCTGAGTTTCAGCTCTGTGCTGTCACTTACCAGCTGTGGGGCCTTGGGAAGCCATCAGCCCTTCTGAGCACACCAGCCTCTCCTCTGGGAGATGGGCAGATGATGCCAGTGTCCGGTCATTATGAAGCACTCAGCTCTGGACTGGCTTCCATAGCTCCTCTATCCCCGAGGCTTCTTCCCATTGCAGAGACCTCCATTACCCACCCTTCACTCAGACGGACCCTGAGAGAGCACATGCCCTGTCCCCTCGGGTCTTACATGGGGTGGAGTTCCCTGGCAGGTGTACCCGAACTGTCAGCTGGCAAAGTTCACAGAGTGGGAGCAGTATCTTCCCATCTGACCTCTACCAGTAGGAAGAACCCTGTGTTTGCCTCCATCGCTTGCTACTCATTATTTTCTTTCTCAATTTAGTCAGAGCCAGGGTGGGGATAAATGGAGTCATAATGAGATATCTGAAGATCCCAATAGCTATCATCACCTCTGTCATTGCCATCATCTTCATCATCCCCACCACCACCATCACCATCATCACCATCATCACCATCACCATCATCACCATCATATCATCACCATCATCACCACCATCATCATCATCACCATTCTCACCACCATCATCGCCACCACCATCATCATCACCACCATCATCATCATCACCATTACCAACATCATCACCATCATCATCATCACCATCATCATCACCATCATATCATCACCATCATCATCACCATTCTCACCACCATCATCGCCACCACCATCATCATCACCACCATCATCACCACCACCATCATCATCACCATCAGCATCATCACCATCATATCATCACCACCACCATCACCATCATCACCACCATCATCACCACCATCATCACCATCATCATCACCATCATCACCACCACCATCATCACCATCATTATCACCATCATCATCACCATCACCATTACCACCATTACTTTCATCATCACCATCAGCAGCATCACCACCACCATCATCACCATCACTATCACCATCACCATCACCACATGCCTCACCACCACCATCATCCATGACACTACAGTCCTTCAATTTTGTAAAAGTGGTTATTGTGGCCATTGAGAAGCAAGTGCACACACACACATACACACACACACAACGAGTCTACAGAACAGGCTATTAAGTCTGTTTCAAACTTCAAATGAAACACTTTAAAATGCTTTCATAATCTAGACATTACCAATTGGACTCGGGAATAAGGGATTAAGAATAAATTGGAATTTGGGATTTCAATCGCCGATTACAAGACAGAAATATTAATGTCGATTAAGTAGTTTGCCAGGCAACGTCGACAGCCAAACCGAGAATGAAGTGAATTCTGTAATGTGAGGAATGTGAGAGCAAGACTTGAGAATGTGGCTCATTTTCCGTAATTCTCTCACTCATCACTCATTGTGCGTGGACATTGTACTCATTTAAAGCCTCACACGGGTGGTTGTCCCACAGCAGAGCCTAAGAACTGAGCCGGTGCCCTGTCCTGAGCACAGCTGCCCTCCCAAACACCCAGAAAGCTTGGTTTGGATGAAACCCCAGGGTTGCCCCCTGCACGCCAATGCCAGTGTCTTATGGGCCTCATTCCTGGAGCTGTCACCCCCTGGCATCCCCGTCTCTAAGAACCCTTGACGTTGGTTTATGCGGCTGGATCAGGTTCCGGACTCACTTCCAACTCAGTGGTGAAGGTATTTGACCTTCGTCACCCAAGCGATTGGCTCTCAAGGTCACGGTCCTGTGGAGCCTGTGCTTCCGGGCCCCAGGGTGGGGTAGCCATTGCTACAGTAACTCATCCAGCCGCAGGGTGCCGGTTAGGGCCCCAAGGCGGGGCACCACTAAGAGCACCCTTGTTAATAACCTCACCGGAACCTTTGTTGGGGCTTAAATAATTCGATTCACTTAATGAAACGGAGCCAGTTAACCTCCAGCTTATGACCAAGAAATCCTTCCCTCTGCGGTCAGACTCGGCTTCAGAAAGACACGCACTGTGCTTGGACCCCAGGAACAGGGACAAAAACGTCACTCAGGTTCACATGCGGTCTCCGTGGGAACCCTTCTCAGTACCGTTCAATGGCACAACCCTAAACCCATCTGGGGTGCCAGACAGCCACAGCACCCCCAAAGCCTCCGTCGTTCATCCATTGTCCCAGAAAACCCTCTGGCACAGGACCCCTCCCAGGACACCTTGCAGAGAGGAGCCATGGAGTCTGCCCATGAGGGGTGAGCCAGGGGGACAGGTTGCATCCTGGGAGGCAGGGAGGCCACCCCTGACGGGCGCCGTGCCATTGCCTGCTCAGCCTTGACCTCCAGCTACAGCCTTTCCTGACTTTGCTGCCAGCCCAACCCACTGCTGCGGGGCTCCGGCTCCTTCCCAGGAGTCTCGCTCTCACCAGTTGGTGCCCAGCCACAGGTGGTGCACCACCTGCTCGGGGCGTTGGCAGGGCACTGGGGTCCTGAGTGACACCCAATCCCATCGCCCTCTGGGGTATGCGCTCTGTTGGGGGGGGTGGGATTCTCTGGCGTTAAGATGGGCTGGAGGGACTTGGGCTCACGCCCTCAGCCTCATGCACACCCTCCTGACCCCAGTGTGTAAGGCCAGTTCCAGCAGCCACAGGAAGCTCCCAGAAACACCCAGCTTCCCCCCAAGCCCCTCTTCAGAGCGACAAGGCAGCTGGCCTGGCCCCCTCCTCCCAGGGGTCTCTAAATGCTGGCCTTGTGTTGCTCTTTGTTCAGATAACAGTCATGGGCAGGGATTACTTTGGGGGAGGGGGGATGGAGGTGAAAAGCTGGTCCTTCAGCGGATGGGTCAACACAGGTGCCCAGATAACCCTGATATAAAGGGGCCACGGGCGTGTGCTGGGAGAGAGGCAGAGCTCACAGGCTCAGAGGAGGAGAAGATGAGTGGAGGCGGGATGGAAATCAGGAAGGCTTCCTGGAGAAGGTGTCCTTCGTGAAGGGAGTAGGATAACGTGCGGTCAGACAGACAAGCAGGGGAGTAAGTGAGCAACGATAGTAGTTTGCAGTGATCTAGGGGGAGTGAGAGTAGAAAGGACCTAATGTGATGAGCGAGAGGGGCAGACGTGGGCACCACACGGACTTCTGGCTGGGACGGCTGGGTTGATGGTGGCAGTATGTCCATGAAGCTAGTGAGTTTGGTTTAGTTTGTGAAGGGAGTCAGGTAGGCGAGAGGAGATGGTTAGCGTGTGTGTGTGTGTGATTGATTTCAGAGATAAAGGGAGAAGGACAGAGAGATAGAAACATCAATGATGAGAGAATTATTGATCGGCTGCCTCCTGCACGCCCCCTCCTGGGAATTAAGCCCGCAACCTGGGCATGTGCCCTTGACCAGAAATGAAACCGTGACCTCCTGGTTCATAGGTTGGTGTTCAACCACTGAGCTATGCCAGCTGCCAGCCCACAAGGAGGTAGCTATTTTTATAAAGAGAAGGAGGTAAGGAAGGGGTTGGGATGGGTGGGGCAGGGCTTTCCCAAACATGAATCAGCCAGGACGCAGATGGCTTGGGTCAGAGCAGGTCCTCATGGGGTCACTGCCAAACCCCACCTGGGTCTAGCATTGCCCATCTCAAGGGACTGTCAAGGGCTGCATGTGCATTGCTGATCTGAAGAATGAATTCTGCTTCGAGGAATGAGAAAAGGATGGCGACCTCAGTCCTCCTCCCACTCACCTGCCCAGGCTCCTCCCACTCACCTGCCCAGGCTCCTCCCACTCACCTGCCCTGGCTCCTCCCACTCACCTGCCCTGGCTCCTCCCACTCACCTGCCCTGGCTCCTCCCACTCACCTGCCCTGGCTCCGAGCTAAGAACCACCCTGGGGAGTGGCTGGACAATGAGGTCAGTGCATGAGGGTGGAGCTGGGACCCACGGAGGACCCGCCGTCCCCAAGGTCTCAGCCTGCAGTCACGTCTAACACTCCCATGGCCCACACTGTCTTCTCTTTGCTGCCAGATGACCTTTCCTATTAAAAATGCAAATCCCCACAAGAGAAGTTGGCTTTTCCGGTGCCTCTCATCCATCACTTGCACCTTTAATGCGCCTGCAGAGCCTGAGGAGAACATTGTAAGACAGAGAGGCCTGGGAGGCTTCTTATGGGAATGAGACAGGGACATGGGGTGAGGAGGAAAGCAGAGGACTCCAAGGCCAGGACACGGAGGCACCCATCCCCACTCGCAAACGCCGCCTGAGGATTCGGGTAGCGACTCCCGTGCAGAGGACTCGCAGAGGTCAGACGCATGGGGCTTGGCTTGTCCGGCATCTCACCATTGCGTCCGGGCGCTGAGGTCACGGGGCTAAATGCTGAGGAAGAGGCTGTCCAGTGCCGTTCAGGATCACGTTTGGATCTCTCTCAGCTGGAAACAATAATTGGCTCCCCAGACGCCGAGCAGAAGCTGACCACACACGGCGGCATTGCTTCTCGGTCACAAACTGGAAAGTTAATTGGCTTCATTTCTTTAAATAGATTCAATTATTTAGGCAACAGTGAATCTTCCGGAGGTACCTCCTCGTCGGGGCTGACGGCGGGAGAAGAAGGTTTGAGGCGTTGCTACCCAAAGGCCTTTGCCAAGGGCCGCCGAGGAGCCTGAGGAAGGGGGAGATTTATTTGTGCTTCCGAAATACAAAAGCTGCCCCCTGCGGCGTGATTAGACGGGATGCAATTGGCTCATTAAAAATTAACGCAGCCAAGAAAAGATGCCAGTGTCGACGGTGATTACCTGCATTTCCGTTTTGTGGAGAACAGGAGGCGGTTTGGAAGGGAACCCAACATCACCTCAGCCTCTCAGAGGACGCGGCGAGCGCCCGTCCCACAGCCCTCGTCAGCCCCACGTACCGCTCGGCGACATGCTCCCCGTCAGCAGGGCTCACGATCCGGCTCTAAATGAAAAGGTTAATTCCTAAACTCGCAGGCCGATCGCAGTGTCACGGCTGCACTTGTCCCCAAGCACGAGGCTTCCTTCCGCACAGACATCTGTGGGCTCAGTTCAAAGACTGCCTCCTCCTCCACTGTCCTTCCTGCCCCCACCGCTGGCCCCGGAACAGTGTCAGTAATTAGCAGAGGCTCTGCCTGACCTCCCACCTGCTCCCTGGGGCTTTCCTGAACCTAGCCTCACACGGCCCTGACCCCATAACACGGGCCTGTCATGTCCCACACATGTCCACGGGGGCGCGTGAATTACCTTCAGAGAGAACATGCTTAGGAGCACGATTGAGTCATTAACCTTCACCCAGAACCTCAGGAAAGTGGAGCTATCTGAAACTGCGGGGTCAGGTGGGTTAATGAGGCGGCAACGTTTTTCTTTTCTTCCTGCAGACAGAGACAAGAGGTGAGATCAAGGAGCTGGTGGTGGTCACAGTCACACTTCAAAACAGGCTGGGGGGTGTCCATCCGGCAGGCTGTACCTTTCTCTACTAAAACCAGGGAAAAAAGACACGCACCCCATCCTTAGGCCCTGCAGAGACTTGCTCTCAGGAGAGAAGACCATGGAGTCAACTTTGGCAGGGATGGGCCTTAGCTGTTCCCAGAGAGCAAGGTACCTGGCCATGGAGCTGTCCAATAGGCCGGTGCTGAAGTCTTTTAAGTGAATTGGCTGGAGTGTATCTAATCTAATAAAAGAGTAATATGAAAATTAACCCTCACTCCATTACACCCAAGCCACGCCCACAATCCAAGCCACACCCACCAACCAATCAGAGTGACGATATGCAAATTAACCCAGCCAAGATGACAGCCAGCAGCCACGGAGCTAGAGCAAATAGGAGGCCAGCGATGGAGGAAACTGCCTGCCTAGGCCAGCTGTGGCCTCTGCTCAAGGTAACAAAGTTTCAATTATAGAAGATAAATAAACCCCAGAAACCTGCTTCCAGCCAGCCTCGCTGGGACCTTGGGTCAATGGGAGCTGTGGCCAGCCTGCAACAGCCCTCAGCCCCTCATCCAGGCTGGCCAGGCACCCCAGCAGGGACCCGAACCCTGAAGGGGATGTGGCCAGCCTGAAAACGACCCTCAGCCCCTCACCCAGACTGCGAGAGTGCACAGGCCGGGCTGAGGGACCTCCACTGAGTGCACAAATTTTTTTGCACCGGGCCCCTAGTCTTTTTTAATAAGAAAATACATTTTTGTTGATTTCAGAGAGGAAAGAAGAAAGAGAGAGAGAGAGAGAGAGAGAGAGAGAGAGAGGGAGAGAGAGAGAGAAACATCAATGATGAGAGAGAATCATTGACTGGATGCCTCCTGCACACCCCACACTAGGAATCGAGCCCACAACCCGGACACGTGCCCTGACCGGGAATCAAACCGTGACTCCTGGTTCAAGCACTGAGCCACGCCAGCCAGGCTGTGGTGCATCTGGATGTAGGAATACACTGTCCTCATTTTCCTCCAGGGCCCGCAGTGGGCCACGCTGAAGAGCAGATGACTTGAGACAATGTGTTGAATGGCTTTCCTAGGAAAGGACTACACGTTCACTTTAATTGTTTATTGTTAATATTGGGAATCGCTGTTTGGCACCTCCCAGTGTACGGCTCATCTGTGCGATAGGCGTATGGAGAAGTCAGGAGGCATCTTACGAGATGAGGTGTTTCCCAGCGTCTTCAGTGAACTAAGGGGAGGGGAAGACGGTTGGTACCCAATTTTCCCACCCCAGAGCCCCTCCCTCGCCGGTGTGACACCCTGTCACCAGAGCGGAGTACGAGAAGCTTTGTCACCCTCCAGCCTCACCCTCTATGTCAGAGTCTCTCTCCAAACAACTTCAGGGCGACATTGTCCTGTCCCCATTCATGCAACATCCCTTTTTAGAAAGAAGTGTTTGACGTTAAAAGCACACAAGCTTAGTGTAAGTGCAGAATTAATTAAGTCTGTCTATGCTTAGGTCTTCTCCGAATTAACATGAAATGTTTGCTGGTAGTTTTATTAACATGTAGCTCTGAGGATAATGAGTTCGCTTCAGGTTATTTAATTACGGGCAGAATCGTGGTATTTACCCCAACGTCGCTTCCGCAGCTCTGTTCTCCCGGGGGACGCGTCGCCCAGGGTTTTGGGGCTGTCAGGCCCCAGTAACTTCATCTGGATAATTATTCTCACCTCCAGAGGATGACACTTGTTGAGCACCCGGGGACGCTGGCTCTTTGTGGGACGGCGTCTTCGGAGTCTCCGTCTGCGCTGACAGAGGGGTCGCTGGTGAGGATTAACGGATCCCCATCTCCACATGCGGCCAAGTTGAGCTGGATGCAAGGAAGTCTGCAAACGGGCTCCCGTCCTGTGCAGGTGACATGGGGGGAGGCTCCATGGGCACCTCCTAATTCTTTGAGGAGCCTGAGGCGCCACGGGGGCTGGACCCCACTGCCCTGCGCTCCCACTGAGCACAGCTCAGTCCAGCCGAGTGGTCTCGGTGCGATTTCACGGGGCCAGCTGTCTGGCGGGCAGAGACGGCTCCCAGTGGCCGGTCGCTCCTAAGCAGCCCTCCTGCTCCGCCCCTCTGACAGGTCTGCCTCCCGCACTCGGGCAGGAGCACCTGCCCAGCAAGGCTTCCATGTGGCACATCGAAGAGCCTGCATGCGCCAGGCATGGCAGCTGGCCGCCGGCGCCTTGAAGATGCCAGGTGGTGACAGGTCGCCATGAGTGCGGGATGGTGCAGAGGGAGCAGGGCCTGGAGGGGGTGCTCAGCCAGGGCTGGGCTGCTGTCCTTTTGAATGAGCAGCTTCGAGGGCAGAGCCGACCTGAGTACAGAGAGCTGAGTGGCTCAGATGTAACTAGCGATGATGTTATAATGACCATCCCTGACCCCTGCGGTACGTCCACCAGACTGTCCTTCATGGTGGTGAAGTGGTCTGTGTACGTGTCTATGTGTGTGTGTGATTCTGTGTATATGGAGGAGTGACTGTGTGTGTATGGTCTGTGTGTCTGTGTGTGCATGTGGTGGGGTATGTGTATGTATGTGTGTGTCTCTCTGTGTGTGTGGTGAGGGTATATGTATGTGTGTGTCTCTGTGTGTGTGGTGGGGTATATGTATGTGTGTGTGTGTGTGTGTGTGGTGGGGAGTGTATGTGTGTGTGTAATAAAGTGTAGGGTACAGCTTCCGAAAATTCTCGTACATTATCACGAGGGAAGAATATAACGACAGAAGCCAGGGCAAATCTCAGTGGTTGCACTCAGGGGGTCACAACCCACAGAAAGACCTCTCATCCCATGACTCCCCCCTTAGCAGCGATGTGGAAAGGGCCCCGGGACCCCGAGGCAGGATGTCCTGCAGAGAAAAGGGAGGATAGGAAGCGGGGTGTCAGAGGAAGGCTTCCACGGGAGCTCGGCCTGGGTTCCGGGTGCAGCCAGTGGGGACGGGGGGAGCAGGATGACCCCGCCCTTGAATAGCCATTCCCAGCCCGGGCGGTGTGGCTGTGCAGGCTCAGCTACTGCAGGGCCAGGCCCCACATTCTCCGTTCCTGGGTGAGGAAGGCCGAGCACACGCACCCCCAACGCTCTCCCAGGACCCCCCAGGAGGCCCCGCAGCCCTGCCCTCCGCTGGAAGCCCAGGGGACATCCGAAGGCCTTGGGGGGATGCCTGAGCCCACAGCCAGCACCAACCCCACAGGACCTGCTTATTCCCGTGCACACACACTGTCGGCTCCTCTGTGGCCCAGCGAGTCCCAGCATCACCGCCCTGTGCTCTGGGGCTGCTCCTAAGCAGGACCGGGGGGACCTGGGCTCAGGCCCTGAGACACGGACAGGCAGTCTGGTCACCAGAGGCTACAGAGTGACCGACGGATGAGCGTCTGCCGCGTGGAGATGCCGGACGAAGGGACAGCTCGCGTGCCGGGGGCACCAGGGGGACAGCACGAGGCTCCGTGATGCTGCTCAGAACGGCGTGCTGTGTAGAACTGATGAATCGTTTAGTTCTGGAATTTTCCATTTAATGTTTCGCACCGCCGTTGACCGAGGTGAACTGGAACCCCCAAGAGCAAATCCGCGGATAGAGGGCTCAGGTGTGCATGATGCCAGCAGCGTCCTCAGAACGCCTGGAGGTGCCGCAGAGCTGGACACGGTCCCTGCCTCACTCTCGGGCCCTCAGCCATGGCTGGGCCTCCCTGGGGGAATGTCCGGTCGCGGCCTCTACTCCACCACAGTGGGGGAGAAGCCAGGCAGCAACCAGCCAGGTCTGCTGCCCGGGTCTCTGCCTGTGGCCCCTCCCTCAGTCCCCTTCTCCACCAGGTCCTGGGGATGCTTCTTCCTGTCTCAGACTGGAGAGAGAAAGGCAACCCGGGAAAGAGGAAGATTGTCCTTTTTTTAAAAAAAAAAATACAGATTTCCATTGATTTCAGAGAGAAAGGGTAAGAGAGAGAAACATCAGTGATGAGAGAGAATCATGGACCGGCTGCCTCCTGCAGGCCCCACACTGGGGACGGAACCCACAACCTAGGCCTGTGCCCTCACGGGGAGTCGAACCCTGACCTCCTGATTCATAGGTCGACGCTCACCACTGAGCCATGCCGGCCGGGCACCATGTCCTCTTGACGGGTTGGTTTCTGCAGCTCAAACCCCAGGAGCCTGAGGACCACACTTGTCAGGTTCCCAGGGAAACAGAGGTAACAGGACACCTAGACACATGTGAGCAGCGGACTCGTTTAAGGGCCTGGCTCACACCCTCTGCAGAAGGCCGCCCGCTGTGTCTGAGGAGGAGACACAGCTCCGTGGCCCCAAGAACCAGACTGTGGGGCTCCCGGACCCACCCCGCGACGCTGGGTCCCCGACGCAGCTCCCTCTCCCTGAGAGGCCCATTCTTCAAGCTCAGAAACAAAGGAGCCAATTTCATGCTTCAGGGAGCTGGTGGACGGCCTGCGGGGCTGAGGAAGGAAGCCTCCCCCCCCCCCCAGCCCCCGTCCCCCGTGGGCACGGCCGCTCTGCCCGCCAGGAACACGGGGCACTGCCAGCTGGGAGTCTCAGGAGCCCTTCAGAGGGGCCAGAAACAGACGCGGGGGCCATGGGGACCCCCGGGAGGCACGATCATTAGAACCGAACCCAGCGGCGGGCGGGGGAGGGGAAATGGATGGTTTTAATACGCCGCCTCCCTCTCGTTTTTAATAACAGTGTCGCCTTCGCAATATTAGCTCCGTTAATCCCCCCCCCCCGCCCCGCCCCCCATGCATCTCAGACGCTGCGCTGTAATTTCCAATTTAATTAGTTGCGGCGCTGTTCGTGGCAACAGGTCCGCGAGTGCCGCTAATTGTGTACCCAGCCTTCGGTGCGATCTCATTAGCTTTATGGGCGATCGTTTCCACATCAGCTGCGGAATTCATTCTCTGCGCACGGAGAGCGTGGGGGCCCCGGGAACATTTCCTTCAAGAAACAACAACAAAACGCAACAAAAACATAAGAAAAGAGAAACACCTGGCGCCTGGGAGGAGCCGCGGCCGCGCGGGGGGACGGCCCTCGGGGAAATAACGTTGGCGAACGATCGCGCCTCTAATTTTTTTTTTTTTAAGGAATCCACCTCAGCCATCCGTCATTTTTATCACAGCCATTATCCATAAGGCGTTATGGAAACACAGACAGAAGTTGAGGCGCGCATGCAAAGTGCCGGATCAGCGCGACGCCGGAAGAGAATGGCGTCGCGGTCCTGGTGGTTTTCATGGCGTCTGTCTTGGTTTCTGCTCCTTGAGAGGATGCGAGGTTCCGAAGATAACAGCGTGTGGCTTCCGTGGACTCCGCCTCTACCCCTGCTCCCCCCACCCCTCCACCCTTCCTCTGAGAGCTTGGCATCTGATCCCATCTGCCCTCCTTCCTCGCCCCTCCCCTGCCACCCGCGCCTCCCCTCCCTGGATCTTTGGCTTCTCTGTAGCCTCTCTGGTCCCTGATGTTTCAGACAAAAACAGATGCGCGATGCCCTGGCCCTCTCCCCTCACCACCCCCGGGTGCCCCCTTTTCTGAGTCACAGGCGGCAAGAAAGGAGCCCAGTGCGTTGTCACAGCCACGGGGGAGCGTGCGACGGCATGTCCCCACAGACGAGCCTGCCTGCGAGCGGCCGCGTGGCTTCCTCTACCGCCTGGTCTCAGGCGCCCGGCGGGCGGCTCGTGGCTCTGCACGTGTCTGCCTTCCCGGCGGCCAGAGAATCGGGCTCTTCTATTTGAGGGGGACGTGTGGACCTGTGGACAGCCTGGACCGGCCGGGAATATGCGCTTTGGTGGCCGTGCTGACAAACGCGAAGCTGGCCCCGCCGGCGGGGCTCAGTGCTTGAGCGTCGACCTAGGAACCAGGAGGTCACGGCTCGATTCCCGGTCGGGACACAGCGCGGGTTGCAGGCTCGGTCCCCAGGGTGGGGCGTGTAGGAGGCGGCCGGTCCATGATTCTCTCTCGTCGTGGATGTTTCTCTGCCGCCCTCTTCCTTCCCTCCTGACATCAATAATAATATCTCTATACATAAAGGCAGAGGCAGGCACCCAGATCCTCATTCGACCGCTGCCTCTTTGGCACTAAGCGGTGCATCCTGGGAATCACCCCCGGCCCATGCCACAGCGTCTTCTGTGCATTCCCCATCCCTCCCTCGGGCACACGAGGACGTTGACTGAAGCTCCCTGTGTGCGGGCGCTTGGCTGTTTCCACCCTTTGCCAAGTGCGGAGGGGGCTGCGGGAGGCGCGGTCTGCGGCCCTCCCTGACCTGCGCTGGCAGGTTTGGGACGAGGATGCGTCCAACATGGAGAAGCCGAGCCACGTGATGGAACAGGAGCCAGGAACAGGAGACCAATGACCTTCTCCTGCAGGAGGGGGTTTGGCGACCTTCCAGGCTCTCGGGGGATCGTAGGCGGCAGGATGATGGACTGTGACCTTTCCTTCACAACAAGTTTGCAGTCGCTGTTGTTTGATTCATTGTTTCTAAAAACTGTTCCTGGTAAGTGAGCCACATGCCCCCTCACCCAGCGTCACCCCCGTTTTGCAGGAGGAGAGCCTGGAGGCTCCCCCGAGGGCACCGGCAGAATGATGGCCGAAGGCGCGCATCTCCACTGGGTTTTGACCTTTCACGGCGATGCCGCAGGCGGTTAGCAACGAGAGCGTGCCGCCCGGTGTTCTCAGTGGCTGCCGCGTCGGCCTGTGCACCGAGCGGTTGAGGGTTTGATTCCCGGTCAAGGGCACCTACCTGGGTTGCAGATTCACACCCTGGCCCCGGGCCAGGTGTGTGCAGGCAGCTAACGTTCCATGTGTCTCCTTCACAAGACGCTCCCTCCTTCCTCCCCGCGCGCTCTCTGAAAACAATGGAAAAAATATCCGTGGGTGAAGAATCACAGCAGCACCAAAAAAGAACGATGGGAAACCGTAAGTCAGTGCGAGGACGTGCAACGCAGTTTCCGTGTTTCTTCGCGGTGCCTGTGTGGCGCTTAGACACTTACCCGGCCAACCCCCAGTCCGCGGTACGCCCCGGTCTCGTGTGCACCCCCACCTTCTCTCTGGGTGCATTTGAAAGGACTACGCCACCCTCACTCCTTCGCTCTACCGTCGTGTGCAGAACAGCATGGTCGACGGGTGAGCGAACGGCCAGGCTGTGCTCCCCTGAAGCTTCAGCCACTAGTCCACAAACAGAAAGCCGGTCTGCGGGTTGTGTGCGGTGACCCTCAGGTCCGAGAGAGGGACTGGAGTGGACGTGAGAGTCCCCGGAGCAGCCAGGTCTGGGAGACGTCCGGCAGGAGAGGGTGTGAGCTAGCTCTTAGAGGACGCGCACATCTCTGTTAGCTTGTACACACGGGGAGGAGGCGGTCCAGGCGGCACTGGCTGTGCAGGAAACCGCGAGGGAACGGAGCCGCCGGGTGCCCCAGGGGAGCAGTGGGCGGCTGGGACGCCGGGTGTGGCACCGGCTCACTGTCAGCAGCAAAGGGGCTCCGTGAGGGCAGGCGCTGGACGAACAGCACCGCAGCTGCTCAGAGGGGAACGTTGGCTTCAGACACCTTGTTAGATGCAGATTATTCCCTCTCATCACAAACGAGTCGCATGGCGAGGGCAGGACACCGAAGCCGGCTCGTTGCTGAGTCTTGTGCATGACCCCCAAAAAACCACCCTCAATCCGGATCCCAGTCATTTGGGCCATTGCACCCTCAGACTAGCACCAAGTGCCCCGGAATGAGCACATGAGGAAAGACGCTTTGTTTTTCGTGGTGAAGTGCCAGTAAAGCGCCCACACGGCTGCCCCTTCCCCCCGTGGGCAGCTCGTGGCTGGGGCACCTGAAAGTCACACATGGAAAAAGAGCCCCAGGCAGGTGCACCCCGGCTGATAGTGTCTTCAGACGAAGTGACAGAGAGTCTCGGAGACAGGAGCATGCAGGTCGGAGAGCGTGTCCCCACCCTGGGATTCACTTTGGCTTCCAGAACCCATTTTCTTTATTAGCTGATAGGTCTGGGCAGAAGCCTTCCTGCCTGGGATCTGGGTAAATTGTTTAAGCAGTCAATCGTTTCCATTCTAAACATAACGGCAGGAAGGTTTAACAGGACAGAGCACAAGCTGAGGGCTTGGGGCAAGGTCACCTGGAAGGGAACCCACCAAGGTGTGTCTCTGAGGTCAGAACTAGACAGCACGCCGCAGTGCGCGATTCAGGGGGCTGCTATCATGTCATCGCAGTGTGGACAGGCAGCCCCTGCCCTGAGTGGCTTTGGATATGGGAGTTTAGGACTCATCAGGTGTTTGTCCAATCAAAAGACAGAATGTGTGACATGCGTGCTTCTTATTATCTCCATGTCCCTTTGTTGGGTGTCTATATAGATGCAAGTATAGACTTAGCCCTAGACTTATACATAGACACAGACAGAGAAATAGATTTAGATATAGGCATAGACACAGACACAGACACAGATATAGACACAGACACAGACACAGACACAGATATAGACACAGATACAGACAGAGACACAGACACAGACACAGACACAGACACAGACACAGACACAGACACATAGACACAGATACAGACAGAGACCCAGA
>PVJC01013273.1:0-38282 GCA_004026665.1 Murina feae
CCCAGTGGGGTCCCTCGGCCTGACCTGCACCCTCTTGCAATCCGGGACCCCTCAGAGGATGTCGGAGAGCCAGTTTCAGCCTGATCCTGCAGGCCAGGCCAAGGGACAAATTTGTGCACCGGGCTTCTAGTAATGAAATAAGAAGAAACCCCTTTCCTGAACATTAGATTTGGTTTTTCAGAGTTTTACTAATTACTCCCAGGAAGTTAAGTCACATGACATGACATTATATTACATTTGACTTTTCCCCAGCAGCCCATTAAGCCCAAGCCAAGGCTTTTTCCAAGCACCTGTTGGGCAGTTTTGAGTCCAGCATCTATTTGAAAAATGATCTATTTGAAAAATGTGTAGATCTCGAGATGCTGGAACTGCCTTCCCCTCTTTGGATCATTACGTGGTCTTCCTTTCTCTGTCAGGCTCCCAAGTTAATTATTTCCTGTTTCTCTGAGCCTATTCCTTACCCCCTTCCCAGGTGACCTCTACCCTCTCCTCTGCACACTCTCTTGACCACCTACAGGCAGCTCTGCAGCAAACCCAGCTTTGTCTCTCAGCTGCCCCACCCCACCCTCCAAAAGCCTTAGAGTTTATTCCAGGGTACAGCTATCTCAGAGCAAAAGTATGTCATTAGAAGTTACTTTTAGAGTTCCCTGCTTTTCAGTGACGTTCTTTGTATCTTGACTAACCTTTTGTTCTCTTCCTCCCTGCTGAATAAGGTGCTGATTGTGTGAGACAATCTGCCCGAGCTGTTTTCTTTCTTTGTGACTGCTTGGGATCTCTGGCACCAGCTACAGGGCTACTCCTCAGGACTCCCACTTTGGGCTTGCCGTTCCCAGCAAACTTGATCTGTTGTTCATGAAACATTGTTCCTGCTGCTGCCCCATTCCAACCCATCAAGGCCGAAGTCAGAGCTCCTTCTATTGTCTTTCATACTCGGGGTGCTAAACTGTACCCCATAGAAGCTTCATGCATTGAAGCCACTCTATTCCTGTGGTCTTTGCGTCCTTAGCCCCATGCCCCCAAATCTCAAGTCGTCTGGCTTAACGTCTTCAAATGATTTTTCCAACCCTGCCTGAAGTTGTGTCTTAAGTCTCTAATTCGGTCTTATCTACTTTATTCATCATCCTCTCCCCCTGGATTCACATGAAGTTTTCTCTCCCCTTGTCTCAAGTGCCAATACCTGAGCTCTTTAAGTTCTTTCCCCTAGTGTATAGCTTCCTGGCCATGTATTTCTGGCCCTCTACAAATGAGTGTGAAAAGCCCTTATATCAACACACACGCACACACACACAGTGCATGTATATATACATTCAAAATGGGAGATGTATAAGCACAAAATAGATTGTCCAACACTATGTGGGGGGAAATAAGAGCCTTAGAGATTCCCAGCAGCTCTGGTTAGTATGTTGAGCATATTTCACTCTGCAACCCAAATTTGTATCATTTTCAAACACAGCTTAAGCAAAGAAGATCCTTGATGTTTATTGTGGATTTAGATAACTGCTTCCCTGTTAAGAAGAGATTTTTTTAAATTGTGTTTTCATTATGATTCCATTCCATTTATTGATCAAGGGATTTCTTGCCTCACTTAACTCCATAATCTGTTGCTCAGATTAAGAAAATGTGAAAACTATTGTTTGGTAGCATGAGTATAGACTTTGAAGTGATACCTTGAAAGCTGGATGATTCAAATATTATAAGCCAAGAAAAGTAATTAATTGATCATGCAGAACGTGTTTTTATGCATTACTCTTTTTTTATGGACTGACCATGCAATGAAATGGATCAGATTAAATGTTTTGTAGATGTGCTACTATAGAAGCAGGGTTTTACTAGTGTAGAAACATCCAACAGAAAACACTAACACAAGAGGCAGGAAATAAAACATGTAGAAACCCTTAATAAACAATGTATGCCATTATTCATTCAACACATTTTGAGCATCTATTATGTTCTTTTTTTATATAAGGACAATGCAAGGTATAGTAACTTCTCAGTTATTAGAAATGACCCTCATTTTAGTATTTCCTTTCTTTTTAAAAAAATATTTTTATTGATTTCAGAGAGAAAAGCAGAGGGATAGATAGAAACATCGATGATGAGAGAGAGTCATCAGTCAGCTGCCTCCTCCACACCCCCGACTGGAGATGGAGCCCGAAACTAGAGCATAGGCCCTGACTGGGAATTGAGCTCTTGGTTCCTTCGACAACCCGCAACCACTGAGCCACACCTGGCTGGGCAGTACTTCCTTTCTTGCATCACTACCACCTAGTACATAGACAGCTGTGTGTATGTGCTTTTTGGATGAATGCGAGACCTGTACATTCACTGCTGGCTTCCACCCTCCATTTTGTCACCTTGTTTGCCACTTTATTCCTCATTAATTCTTCCTCTTGAGGACTAATTGGGAAGGAAAGGAGGTGAGTTTCAGGTCAGTCAGGCATCCTTAGCTACTGAAGCAGTTAAACTTTAGTGCAATAAACTTTAAAGACCTGTCTAAATCCTTTTGTGTCATTCATTTAAGATCTTATTCCATCCAACTGATTGAATAGTCCTGCCAATTCAAGCTTAGACAACCTTGAGATTGCTACTTTGGTTAATAGTTATAACAGCATGTGACCTGTCTCTGGAAGATTTTGTAAATTAAAGTCTAAGAGTGTGTTTAAAGAACGAACTCTCATTTACTCAATGCTTATTACACGAGAGACTCTCACCTGTACCGTTTGCATTGCTTACCCATTTTATAGTTTACAATTACCAAGAGAAGTAGAATACCCACTCTATAGATGTGGAAACTGAGGCTCAGATACTCTGACCAGTCTCTCAGTTTGTAAGGAAAACCCTGGCTCACAGACTCCAGAGCACAGGCCATTTACAAAGGACTGGAGATGGCTGGGGGCTCTCACTAATCTATGCTTGTCCACGCTTAACATGAGTAACTGAAACCCGACCTTATGTTCCTTTCAAAATCTCCAAGGAGTCTGGCTGCAGAGCCCTCACGGACAACTTCTTTCTGCAGCTGAAAAGCAAAATGTTTTTGTGGAATAAAATCAGTCTTTATTTCAATGGGTGTTTTTTTTTTTTTTCCTTCTTAAAAAAAAAAGAAGAAGAAGAAGAATCCACCACAGCACTTAACAAGAACGCTCACAGAATGCGCAAGTCCTCAGGTCTGGCTGTGCAGAATACCGAGGAAGTGATGACAGCATGAGGGCACTTTGGCCTAAGATGTTGCAGACGAGGTAATGAACAGCTGGGAATTTCTTAGACGCGATTGTGTGACACAGGAGGGCAGCTGCCCCTCGCTCTCTACCAGCCGGGTGTCGCCTGCTGCCGCAGCGCCTACGGCAGCCCGCGTCTTCCCGCCCCCGCGCGCCCGCCCAAGCTGACGCGAGCAGGACCGGGCAGCACGCCCCGCCCCCGCCCCCGCCCCGCTCACGCACGTGACCGCGGGGCAGTTTTCCTTCTCCCCTCCCCTTCCCAAAACCCCGCCTTCTCCTGAGAGGCTGCGGCTTTCTATTGCGCCACTACGGGAAGGACCGCCGTACCAGCCAATCAGAGCCAGAATCTTCAAGTAAGACCCGCCCCCCGATAGTCCTCTGGTTCCTTCCCGCTCACACAAGAGTCACTTCCGAAGAGAGAGAACCGCCATGAAGAGAGAAGGGGGTGCCGCCCACCTCTGTTCCGACAGCCTCCCCGAGTCCCAGCAGCAAGACGGCAACCACGCACCCAACTTCTCCAGCCACAGCTCATGCCGCCGTCGCCAGCGGCGCCGACATGACAAGGCGCTGCATGCTCGCTAGGCCAGGTTTCCCCTCATCCCCAGCCCCGGGGTCGTCGCCCCCGCGCTGCCATCTGAGACCCGGTAGTACCGCTCCTGCTGCAGCGGGAAAGAGAACAGAGAGTCCTGGGGACAGGTACAGTGCAGAGGGCTGGAGAAGGGGCCGGGTCGCGGGGGCAAGGGTATGAGGGAGGACTGCGGACGGCCGCTCTTCCAGTTCCCGCCATCCTCCGCGAGCTCAGGCCTCAGCGTTTTGGGGCCTGGCAAACCTCCGCCCCGCCTCCGCGCGGCGGCTTCTGGGAGTTCGAGTTTCCTTTTCTGTAGTTGGGACGCTGTCCTCGGTCTGGTGTCCGCAGCCGGGATGGCTACGGAGATCCCGCCTTAGGACGTGATTTTCGTCCTTTATGTTAGCTGGACCCGGGGCCCTAACCGGTTAATGCACATCTAGGTGGTTTTCTGTACTTTGCCAGTTCTACTGATCCTAGTGGTTTAATAGTATAAACCGTTTTTTCTATATTGTAGGTGAGAAATTACGTAAGGTGTGAATGAGGGGAACCCGCACATTACTTTTTAGTTCAGTATAAACGATAATTCATACTTAAAAAGAACATGCACATTTGGAATGTGATGTGTTCTCCAATCCAAGAGGCCAGTTTTATGTAAAGATTTTGTGGGAGCTGTGTAAAAAGATGGGGAATTTCTTCAAATGACATCCTCCGACAATAAAACATGTTTAAATTCTCTACACACTTGGTACTGTCTTTTTTATTTTAAGAGCTTGTTAACCCAAGTTTAACAGTAAATATATCTTCTGCTATTGTAGAACCAGGTCCACAATCCCTTATCTTAATTCTGAAAGTCAGGAAGCTAGGAAAAGCAAAAGTTTTCAGTAAGATTGGCACCACATCTTACATGGAAGCCAAACCTGACTAGAACTAATGGAAGGCTGTATCTGGTCTTTATCCCATTAAGTGTAAGCATTCATGAGTTTTGCTGGAAAAATATTAATGTGTTTGCTGCTACAGGGTGCAATATCAGACCCCACTGGGGGCGTTACATACTGCATCCAAGTAACCTGCCTTTCTAAAATCCAGAATTCTAAAATAACATTTGGCCCCAAAAGTTTCAGATAAGGGTTTGTGAGCTGTTATAAATTTTTAAACTAGTTAAAAGTAAGTAATAGACATTTCTGTGCATGTGAACTTAAGGAAACATTCCTTGAAAGTTACGGTCAAAGTTATTTTGCAAATATCGTGCATGTTTTACAAAACCATTTTTTCCTCTACTATAAGAATCAGAGAGCCAGGGATCTAATATTTTAGGAAAGAGATATAGTGTTACTTTAGTAATTAATGTAAAAACATTTAGTATTGTCTTGTTTTGAATTAACTGCTTCTTAATTCTGTCCCACCTCTCTTTCCTCAACCAATAACGGAAGGTATCATCCTTCCCTTTACGGAACCGCTAGCATTTGTTTCTTGACTCTCATGTAGTGACATGTCTAATGCATAGATTCTTCCTTCCATTACTCATTCATTTCATAACCTCTTAACTTTTCTACCAGCATCTCAAACATTGTAGGCTCAATAAATCATTTAACGGTGGACATTGCTCCTTTAATGTGATCAGTAAAGTATATAAGATGAAGAAGAAGCTTAACTTTCAAGGGACTTGGATTGTTCATTTTCTCTGAGCATTCCAACCTCCTAGTGGATAAATGTTTAGGGAAACTTATAGACGTTTGCTTATTCTCTTTCAATAAAATAATTACATTTTAGCCATATTTGCCAGAAGGTTGATTTTTGTTCTAAACATAACATCCCTCTTTATGCAGCTGACAAATAACTCTAAAGACATTATCAGAATTCGTATTCTGATAATATGGTCCTGTTTCACTTTGTGTCCACTGCAGAACTTTTTTTAAAAAATGAAAACATTTTGGGTTTTGTTATTCTTGTTAACTTTTCTCTTTGTTTTATCCCTCACTCCCCTTCCTTCCCCCACCCCCCCCCAATGCGTTATTTTTGTAAATAACTTAAGAACTCTTAGATAGCCCTGGCTGGTTTGGCTCAGTGGATGAAGTATCGGCCCGTGGACTGAAGGGTCCCAGGTTCAATTCCAGTTAAGTGCACATGCCAGGGTTGCAGGCTTGATCCCCAATAGGGGCCTTGCAGGAGGCAGCCAATCAATGATCCTCATTAATGTTTCTATCTCTCCCACTCTCCTTTCCTCTCTGAAATCAGTAAAAATATATATTTTTTAAAATAACTCTTACATATATTAAGGTTTTTGAGACGCTCTGTAGTTGTGAACTCATTCCAACTCCTGCTGTTACTTAGATTAGCATCTTTCTGTAGTGTACAAGAGAGTAGTATAAGGTTAATACTTGATCTTTTGCCAGCACACTCTTCAGCTGCATCCTCAGATCAGCCAAATCAACCCATTCTACCATCTACTCTTGTGATGAGTCTCTTCAGGTTTTACTCAGTTTTTACAATCTCCATTATTCATTTAGCAAACACTGATGAAGCATTTTGTATCAAATTACTGAAGTTAAAGAATAGGATCAGGTCCCCCTCAAGATCTTTTACTCTGTGTAGTAGGGAGCTTTTGAGCCCTAGGAAGCACTCTACCAAGTCTCTGGATCTGCACTCCAATCTTCTCACTTTAGTGCTATAGATTATATAAACCTTAGTGGTGCTTACAAATTATTCCTACAGGACATGGTGAATTATATTTTCAGTTGTGTATAATCAGCTTAGCAAAGCATTATTGCCATTGTCAGATTTTGATTAAACTAGATAGTGAAATCCAGCCTATATTCTATAAATCTAGTGTTCTTTACTTATTCTGAATTATTGAGGTTTCAATATTTGCTTATATGATTCCATATTAGTTATGCTTTTATTTTCAGGAAGCAGTCAATTATAGATTTCTTCAAACCAACTTCAAAACCAGGTATGTATACTACTAATGCATTTTTTGTGGAATTTTTTTGGAGAGGGAAATGGATTCAGTTCTTAAATCAGCTCTAAACTCATTAATTTGATTAAACAGTATTGAAAATGAAAATGCAGTTTTTTTACAAAGATAAACAATTCTAAGCATCATGAATAAACTTTTTGCTTCTATATTTTAAAAATTCTAGTCAATTTTCATAATGCATATTGTTTTGATTCTCTAATACAGTAACTTATTTCATAGAGCCATAAGGAGCTTAACATGATGTAGCAAAAGGAAGGCTTATGAAAGTAAGGCTGTTAACAATTAAATTGTGTCTTAATCCCACCCCCCATAAAATGTGTATCATCATCTAAATAAGTAATTTGAAATTTTTGTGTGATTAGTATTATTTATACTTTAAATATTTATACAAAATAGTTTATATATTTTTAATAACATGCAATTTGTGTGTTTTAATTGGTTATTTAGACAGACATATGTTGGATTCTCCACAAAAATCAAACATCAAATATGGAGAAAGTGGTTTATCCATCACTGGGACAGAGCAGTTTGAAAGGAAACTATCCTCGCCAAAAATATCTAAACCCAAAAAGCTGTCATCAGAAAAGAGCTCTATTTTAGATGCTTTAATGAAAGGTGTTAAAGAGCACCCTAAAGATCATGAGTCATGTCGGCCTTGTGTGTCACTAACTACCAAATGTCCAAAGACACTTACAAAGACTGTCTATGTTCCTCCTTCATGTCACTTGTCTAAAGAGATGAAGACACTAAAGAAAAAACATCGATCTCCAGAGAGAAGGAAGTCACTGTTCACTCATGAAAATAGCAGGGAGAAGAATGATAGAGATCGAGGCAAGACCAATGCAGATTCCAAAAAGCAGGCCACAGTGACAGAAACTGACATCTTCAAGAACACCTCCAGAAGTCTTAGCAGCAGAAGCAGCCTGTCCAGGCATCACTCAGGAGAAAGCCCACTTGGAGCTAAGTTCCAGTTGTCACTAGCTTCTTACTGCAAAGAAAGAGAACTAAAGAAGTTGAGAAGGGAGCAAATGGAACAGAGAATCAACTCAGAAAATTCTTTCTCAGAAGCAAACAGTCTTTCCTTAAAATCCTCTAGTATAGAAAGAAATTACCAACCAAGACAGGAACAAAGTAAACAGAACGATGTCAGACCTGGAAAGAGTAATCTTTCATTGCTGGTATGTGAAATAATTACTGAATTAGCTTGGCTACTGCTTTATCATATTTAGATACTAAATCTAAAAATATTTTAAAATTGTTAACATCATGTTGGAATCTCTTATTAAAGAAATACTGACAGCACAGATTGTGTAGTAGAAGCTGATTTCATTAGGTTTTCTCCAGCTGTTGATCAAACTCAGTAAAATAATGTTTCCTGCCCTTAATTTTTTAAGTTGTTAGAAATACAAATCTCAGGCCCCACTCCAGACCCCTGAACCAGGAACTGGAGGTAGAATTCAGCAATCTGCCATTAACAAGCCATCTAGATGATTCTGATGCACTTTAAAGTTTGAGAATCACTGGTTTAGATTATATGTAAATCTTAAATAATTGAGTATGAGTCTTAGCAAGCTTAGAAAACTATCCCAATACATTTTTTAAAATCTTCATTTAATTTCGTTCTTCCGTCACCATTTATTCCCTCTGTGCCTCTTCCACCTCCCTCCACCCCCTTCACCTCTTAACCTCATCAGCTTTGTCTTTTGAGACTCGACCACACTTAGATGAGCACAAAAGATGACTCTTGTCCCTGGAAAGTCAAGTTGTTAAATACATTATTTCAGAGAGCTTCTCTGCATAGAGAGCAAATACAGGAAGACTAGGTAACAGTAACTTATGATGAAAAATTGCTATGAAGTTTGTACACCAGGTAGACCAAAAGTAAACCAAACTGAAATTCTGGGAGTGAATGGAGATTGTTGCGAGAAAATATATTTATAAACTCTAGGGTTTGCAAGAAGGTTGGTGCCTTTACCAGTGAGATTTGCTAATGATCGATAGAGATTAGTAACATTTGGTCCATTTTTATAAGATTTCAGTGTTTGGTGTTGCATCAGTTCTTAAACAGAACTATTGAAAAGTGAATTGTATCCATTTGATTGGCAAATATTAAGCCTACTGTTTATCAAAATAATAGTACACTGCTCTAATAAAATCTTAATCCTGAGCTATGAATGTAAATTTCTAAATTTGTGTTACAAAAACTGTATTTTATGGCATTTTTTTATGTTTTTGTGATACAAATGCCCTTTATTTTTAGAATAAAACTTAAGAATTTAAAATATTTTTTTAGAGAAGCTTGAATTTAACCTCCAAATACAGATTTTTTGCTTTATTCAGTCTAGAAATCTGTGTTTAAAAGTCTGAAGAAATGCGTATAAGCATAATCAATGGACACAAGACACTGGGGGGTAGGGGAGGAGGAGGGAAGGTCAAAGGGGAAAAATGGAGACTTATTTAACACTCTTTGAAATACTTTAAGCAATAAAACAAAATTTTTTTAAAAAGTCTGAAGAAAAATTCACATTCTTCCCCAAACTCCTAATGAATTTTATCTCATTTTTCTAATAGGAAAATGGACATCTCTCAAGAAAAAGATCATCTTCTGATTCATGGGACTCTGCTTCAGGTACAATAAAAATTAAATTTATGAATTTTAAAATAAATTTGCATTTTAATGGCACCGTTTCTTAAAGCAAATTTGTTAAGTATGCAGTTTCCTCCTAGAGTGAATTGAGTGTCTCATTAGTTTAGGGTTTGGTAATATTATATTCAAAAGGAATAATCCTAGAATTTAGTATAAATAACCAGTGATTTGTCTTGACTCTTCACATTCTTCAATAGTTCCTAACAGTGTGTTTCTCATATTGGTATTCATTGTTCTTCTGAATCTTTGGCTACAATTAAGAAGCATAATCTTATATTCCTGGAATTGTGGACTATCTGAAGTCTTGGTGTATTAAAGATGCTTTGTAAGGTTGAAACTGTTATCATGATACACAGTAGTGTTTCCTGTATTTCAAATACAAAGATCCCTTTTTAGTATCAAATTTCAAGGGCACCTACATGATACTAGTTTGTACTTTTAATATCTATTGGTTGAGAAAATACATAATAGCAAACAGCTGCTGTTAATTCAGTTATTCTTAAAATATCTCTCTTTTCTAAACTAGAAAATAGAACAGTATAAAATTTAAACAGTGCAGAAATTTATAGCACAAAAAATGAAAGGCCCCCAGAAATAACAACTGTTAATATTTTGATATGACTGCAAACTTTGAAAAATAGACTTTACAAAGTTCCACACTCATAATGATAATAGCAAACATTTATTGAGCACTTACTATGTGCCATACTCTGTTCTATATCCTTTTAATTTGTTTGAGCCTCATTATCTGTATAAGATGATTACTTTTAGAAACTTAAAAAACAGAAGTACAGAGACAGTTCTGACTTATCATTCTTCAGGTTTTGTGTAAAACTCTTTTTTATATATTCTAGAGGTGCATTGCATTTTGACCAAGTGTTCTCAAATGTTAAAATTAATCTTCAGCCAAGGCTAAAATCATACTTTACCATTATTAAAGAGCTTCTAGCATAAGGAATAAGATTGAAGTTTCGTAGGATTTTTAAAATTTATGTAAATTTTATGTTGATTTTGGTGATTTTATTTTAGTGAATTTTGACGTTAATAGTACAAGAACAATCATTTCTCAGGTATGGGATTGCTCCTGCACTCAGTGTTTATAATAATAAATAAATGATCTCTTTGCACTGAGGCGAATGGAAGAACAAAGTATTTTTAGGTTAGTTCTGCCAGTATAAGAGGCTGCTAGTGATGTTTATGCCACCAAGCTATTCAGCCTTTTTTTTCCCCCTCTGATAATGACTAAGATAAAAATTATCTTCATGAATTTATAGATTTCCTCAGTGGTGACTGTAGTTTTATTTATATAATACCACATACTGAAGTTGTTGAACACTGCCTATTTTCAGAGGCAGACTTAAGATGTTATCTTCACTTACATTTTTATTTCTAATGTTTGAATGTTTTCCATAATCCTCACAATTGTGGTATTGTACCCTTAATAAATATACATTTATACTTCAGTTGACAACAGAACATAAAGGATATTAGGACTCTAAATAACATGAAGAGTGTTTATCTTTATCTGAATAGAGATTAATAATCTAAATGTTATATCTTGTTCATATTACTATTATTACACAGTTGTGATGGTGCTATGCATAATCACACAAGTTCAAGGGTTTCAGAAATGTTGGCAGCATAGGCATTTGGCTTTTTGGTATTCCAAAGCCCAATCCTTTGGCTGAATTCTGAGGTCCAGCTTAATCCATCGGTAGTTTATTCCATAATTTAGTAATACCTAATTCCTTATTGAGCATTTGGATTTTTCCGGTTTTTCTTTACAGACTCAGTCACTGTTTTGTCTGAGTATTTTATATACTAACTAGAGGCCCAGTGCACGACATTCATGCAAGGGGCTTAGCCCTTGCAGCTGCAGCGGCTTGCCTCGGCTCTTGCAGCCACAGCTTGGTCAAGAAGGAAGATCATTCGGCTCTCCGGTCTAATTAGCATACTATGCTTTTATTATTATAGATTATTATAGATACATATTTAAAATATTGTAAAACAGTTTGAAGATTATACAAGGGGTGCATAAAGAATCATGAACCCAACTGGCGTGGCTCAGTGGTAGAGTGTCAACCTATGAACCAGGAGGTCACGGTTCGATTCTCAGGGCACATGCCCAGGTTATGGGCTTGTTCTCAGGGCGTGTAAGAGGCAGCCAATCAGTAATTACCTCTCATCACGGATGTTTCCATCTTTCCCTCTCCTTCCTCTCTGAAATCAATAAAAATAGTTATTTTTATTTAAAACAAAAGAATCATGGAAATTTTTCAGTTAATCCATTACCCTAGCAAGCTTGCAAAAAGGGAGCCTACCTATAGTACCAATTCACCCTCCTCTAATTCTAGATGTTAAATTTCTAAGTAAGCTAATTTTTCCTAAACTATGCCCTCAAATACTTTTTCTCTTCTCCTGGATAAGTTTTCAGTTCCTGAACAAAGCAGGAATTTCTTCTCATATCTTGCTATAGAAAATGTCTGATTTCTCTAGGAAAATGGAACAATATTCAAACTGGCAGGTCTGTAGCTATCTTTCTTATAACCTTCAATCTTAATAAATATACATCTGTCTCAAGTGTTACCTTTTTTTTAGTTATTTGATTTCTTATCCTGCACTATAAGAGACCCTATACTTTTTTATAGGACATTTAACCCCAGAAATGAGTGGGCATGAATGATTTCTTCAGGTAATAGGAGATATCTGTAGAAAAATGAAGCATGTGTTTATTTTTTTTTTTTTGTAAGATGAATTTTCCACATTATATATTGATCAAGATATACAAATAATTTCTTAACTCTTGAGGTTTTTATTTGTTTCTTTTTCTTTAATTTATTCAGGATTTGGGGACATGGAGGATCTGTCCATGTGTAGAAAGAAACTTGATTTAGGGAAATTTGATTTTTGAGAATACTGATTATATATAAATAGTGAATTTTTAATGAGTGATAATTTTTTGTTGTTAATCTTCACTGGAGAATATTTTCCCATTGATTTTTAGAGAGAGGGGGAGAGACAAAGAGAGAAACATCGATGTGAGAGAGGCACATTGATTGGTTGCCTCCCACATGCCCCAACCAGGCCGAGGATTGAGCCTGCAACCTAGGTACGTGCCCTTGATAAGAATTGAACCGGGGACTCTTCAGTCTGTGGGCCAACACTCTATTCGTTTAGCCATACTGGCTAGGCTATGAATGATGAATTTTAAGAGTGAATTAATGAAATCACATCTTTAAGCAATAAGAACTTTTAAAAAACTGGTTAACTCTAATATACATGGTTCTTAAATTGCTTCTGGATGGAACTGCTAACACAGCTTATATTAGTTGTCTAGGGCTTCCATAAGTACCAAAACATAGGTGGCTTAAAACAGAAATTTATTATCTTAGGTTCTAGAAGCTAGAAATTTCAAGTTAAGGGTATCAGTAGAACATGGTCTCTCTAACAACTCTAAGGGAGGATACTTCCTTGCCTCTTCTAGTTTCTGGTGTTTGCCTGCAATCTTTGGCATTCCTTCACTTATAGATGCATCACTCCAATCACAGCATCTTCTCTCTGCATGTATATCTTTATGTCCAAATTTCCCTTTTTATATGGATACCAGTCATACTGGATTAGGACCCACCCTAATGACCACAATCATTGTAATTTGATTACCTCCTGTAAAAGGTCACATTCTGAGGTTCTGGCAGTTAGGACTTCCACATATCATTTTTGGGAGCCATGGTTCAACCCATAACATAGCTGAAAGCTAAGTGATACATAGGAAAGAATAAACAAATACTAAGGTGAAAGGCAAATTAATTTTTTTAATTGAGAACTTAAAATGTGTCTGCCTTCAACTAGTTACCATATATGTGTTTTTAAGGTCATATAAATTTAGATATAGAAGTGTTACATTTCTGGAACCAGGTAGTTCTTGGTCTAACAAAAGCGTGTATGCACTTTGAGGAAAAGTGCCTTTGTAACCCTTTCCTTGATACAAATACAGTTTTTTATGTTTTGAAGAGTCACACCTTTAATCCTATTTAGGTAGTAAACTTTTAATAATTTTGGAATAAAAATAAGTATTTGTCATTAGCTTTATATTTCTTGAACTGACCAGTATTTATCAGTTAAAAAATAAATGATAGTATTAACTCTTTTTCTTCATTCCATAT
Source organism: Murina feae (assembly GCA_004026665.1). Lineage (NCBI taxonomy): Eukaryota > Metazoa > Chordata > Mammalia > Chiroptera > Vespertilionidae > Murina > Murina feae. The sequence goes on from PVJC01013273.1 coordinate 13,571, forward strand.
GTGGTGAATAATCTCAGCCTAAACTTTTACAATGTAATGGCAGGTTGTTCTAAACATTGAGTAAACTTTACTAAGATAGAAAAATATGTTTACTAATCTGGCAAAAATTAAATTTTAGCAGGCTCTAAGCAGAATAAATTTCCTGACAAAAGAAAAAGGAACTCTCTGGACTCAGATCTGAAAAGCACAAGAGAATCTATAGTGCCAAAAGCAAAAGAGTCCTTCCTTGAGAAGCGTCCTGATGGACCACATAAGAAAGAGAAATTTATAAAACACATTGCACTGAAGACACCTGGTGATGTATTGCGCTTGGAAGATATAGCCAAGGAACCGAATGAAGAAACTGACCGCTCCACTGCAGGCTTGGCATCTTCAAATTCTGGCCACCATTCTTCCAGGAATAGTGACCAAGTCCGTGTGGCAAGTACCAAAGAGACTAAGATGCAGAAACCCCACTTACCTTTACCTCAGGAAAAGTCTACAGTTAAGAAAGCTAGCAACCTCCAGAAAAATAAAACTGCTAGCTCCGTGGCATCAAAGGAAACAAAACTTTTACCTTTACTTTCCCATGATCCGAGTGCTGGTTCCTCTCGGGTACCATTAAATTCTAAAAAAGATAAAGAACGTTCTTCATCTAAAGAATGTTCTGGGCATTCTACAGAGCCCTCCAAACACAAGGAACACAAAGCAAAGACTAATAAGGCTGATTCTAATGTATCTTCAGGGAAAATTTCAGGGGGATCTTTGCATTCAGAATATGGCACTCCTACAAAGTCTCCCCCGGCTGCTTTGGAAGTTGTGCCATGTATCCCAGCACCTTCAGATAAAGCCCCTTCAGATAAAGAGAGTTCAGGAAATTTTAATGCAGGTAGCAATGCACTGAAAAGAAAACTAAGGGGTGGTTTTGATAGTGATGAAGAAAGTTTAGGTTACAACCTAGACAGTGATGAGGAAGAGGAAACATTAAAATCCCTGGAAGAGATAATGGCTTTGAACTTCAATCAGACTCCTACATCTACAGGAAAGCCTCCTGCTCCTTCCAAGGGGCTTGGATCTCAGTCATCAGACTATACAGTAAGTAGTTCTATAACATTTACCTTTACTTGAAGAAAGAAAGATGGATTGGTTATGAAAGAGGGATAGAATGTTAGAACTTATTTTAAAATCCAGTATTTGTTATGAGTCGTAATTGGTCTGAAACTGATAGAGTTTTTGTTTGGTTAATGGGTTTCCCATATCTTTAGTTTTATTACTGTAAATCAGTGGTCTCCAAACTTACTTGATCACACACACTTCTATTAGTAAAACAATTTTTGAGCATGCACCCCTAATGTATATGTATCCTTATAGGTTAATACATGTATCACTATACTATGTATTTTCTAACGAATATGCAAAAAAAATTAAAGGAAGAAGAAAAAGGTATTTTCCTATAGACTTTATGTAGAAGTTACTATAGACTAAGTTCTACTGGAGTTTCTATAGAAGTTCCATGTAAATAGAAGTTCTATTATTTTCTTCCTGCACCCCAATGGATCACCTTGCACACCCCCTGCTTTGGAGACCACTGCTGTAAATGAAGGTAGAGTGTAGAATGTTGTTAATTGTGGTGTGCAATTTTATTTATAAAGTGCTTCATTCTATCTTGGGAATAAGCTGAATTAATCTAATATGTCTGTAAAATTTGGTGGGGAAGGTATTAATGTTCATGGTAACACCTAAAAATTAACAGTTTGAGTCCACTAAAATAGGATTTAAAAATAAAGATAGGGTAGCCATGGAGCCTTTGGGTGTTTGCAGTCAGTTCCTAAGGCTGACAGAGTTTTTTATAAGTAGTGCCTTTCCTAGTAGATGGCAAAATCAAATTGCCTGTAGTACAAAATACTACATTTAAAGCATGATGATGAAAATTCTCTTTTAAGAAAGGTATTCTCCTGGCCCAGGTTATTGAAAGAGAGAATATTCTTTAGTACTCTGAATAACTTAAAACATCCCAATTCTTCTACTAAGGTATGTTATAAAGTATTCCTAAAATTTCTTCTTGTTTTAGGAACATGTTCATAGTGGAACTTATACAAATACTCTAGAGCGTCTAGTGAAGGAAATGGAAGACACACAAAGGTTAGTTAGCGTCATGACTACCTTGCTAAATTTAACATGCTGTTTCAGAAATAAGGTATTCTTGTTTATAGTGTGGATCAGAGGCTCCAGCTTTTTATGGTATACTCCATTAACAAATTTCTTTCTGCTTATCACAACTGGTACCTAACTGATATCTGAAATTCTTGATTAAAAGCATTAGTAGATCCCAGCCGATGTGGCTCAATTGGTTGAGTGTCAGTCCTTGAACCAGGAGATTGCCGGTTCTATTCCCGGTCAGGGCTCTTGCCTAGGTTTTGCATTCGATCCCCAGGAGGGGGGCGTGTGCAGGAGACAGCCAATCATTGTTTCTATCTCTCCCTCCTTCCTCTCTCTGAAATCAATAAAAACTTTTTTTTTAAAGCATTAGAATTTTTGTGTTTTTTTTTTTATTATGATAAAAAATACATATATATATAAAACAAAATTTACTGTTTCAATCGCTTTAAAATGTACAGTTCATCAAATACATTTATATTGTTGTGTAACCATCACCACCATCTAGCCCTAGAACTTTTTTTTTATATCTCTAATTGGAATCCCATATCCATTAACCAATAACTCCCATTCCCTGGTGTAACTATTGTTTTACTTTCTGTCTCTATGAAATTGACTTTTCTATATACCTTATATAAATAGGATTGTAAGCATTCATCCTTTTATGACTGGCTTATTTCCATTAGCATATCTTCAGGGTTTATCCATGTAGTATGTGTCAAAATGTCCTTCCTTTGTAAGGCTGAATCTGTTGTTTATAGATACCATATTTTGTTCATTCATCAGTGGGCACTGGGGTCGCTTCTGTTTCTTGACTTGTAAGTATTACTGCTATGAACATGGTTATACAAATGTCCCTTCAAGTACCCACTTTCAATTTGGGATGTATTACCCACAAGTGCAGTTGCTGGATCATATGGTAATTCTGTGCACAATTTTTTGAGGAACTGCCATACTGTTTTACACAGTAGCTATACCATTTTATACTTCTACCAGCAAATGCACAAGGGTTCCAGTTTCTGTATATCCTTACCAAGCCTTGATATTTTCTGTTTGTGGTTTTCTTTTTATAATAGCCAACCAAAGGAGTATAAAGTGGTTCTCTCATTATGGTTTCGATTGGCATTTTGCTAATGAGGTTGAACATCTTTTCATGTCCTTATTGGCATTTTTGTAGCTTCTTTGGAGAAATGTCTGTTAAGATCCTTTGCTCATTTTTTAATTGGATTGTTTGTTTTTGTTGTTTGCATAGGCAAAAATTTTTTTAATGTTTATGCCTGCCTAGTCCAAGTTTTGACACCAGACCTGAAATTTATACACTAAGCTACTTTTGTGAGGAAGAAGTTTAGTAATGACTGACACCTCCAACATGTACACACAAAGAAATAAAAAAGTTTGAGGATCGCCCTAACTGGTTTGGCTCAGTGGATAGAGCGTCAGTCTGTGGACTCAAGGGTCCCAGGTTTGATTCCGGTCAAGAGCATGTACCTTGGTTGTGGGCACATCCCCAGTGGGGAGTGTGCAGGAGGCAGCTGATTGATGTTTTTCTCTCATCGATGTTTTTAACTCTCTATCCCTCTCCCTTCCTCTCTGTAAAAAATCAATTAAAAAATATATTTTTTTAAAAAAGTTTGAGGATCACAATAACCCCAGTGAAATTTATGTGACTAATTGCAAACTACTTTTGTAATGAGAGAGGGTAAATATATTCCTTATTAGTTCAAAGTATATCCTTGAAATGAGCTCAGAGAACTTTACTAAAAGCTCAGCTGGCTTTAAGATGTTATAGTGTCTCAAACCTGATAACTAAGTATCTAGATACAGGAATTGCAGATACTTAATTATGTCAGAAGTGTTCCCCTTTCTGAATATAATTAGAGAAATTGTGTTTATTATAAAATTATTTAAATGTTTCATGAATTCGTGTTATTTGTGATGTCAGATCTGATGTTGCTTATTTAAATTGAACATTGCTCATACCAAAGGCAGAGATGCTAGTTTGATCTGATGATTGACTGTTTTCCTGTAGTAATAGAGTAGTACATTTACCGGTCATTTACTGTTACATTACACTCATGGGGCTGGAGCTCATTAAAATAATCTTGGTGAGTAATATAAGCAAGGAAGGATTTTAGTGATAGACTCTGACTTTGAATTCCAGCTCTTCACATTGTCAGCTTGAGTAAGTTAGCTTTTGTAATGTCTGTTTCCTCACATATAAAATGGGTAATCAGCCCTGACTGGTTTGGCTCAGTGGATAGAGCATCAGCCTGCGGACTTGAGGGTCCCAGGTTTGATTCTGGTCAAGGGCATGTACCTTGGTTGCGGGCACATCCCCAGTGGGGGGGTTTGCAGGAGGCAGCTGATCAATGTTTCTCTCTCATCAACGTTTCTAACTCTCTATTCCTCTCCCTTCCTCTCTGTAAAAAGTCAATAAAATATATTTTTTAAAAAATGGGTAATCATGAACTACCACCTAGGGTTGTTGTGAGGGTTAAAATAAAGTCAATACATAAAGTCAGTATAGTGCCTGTCTCATAGCAAGAGCTTGGTAAGAGTTAGGTGATGATGATGGTGATGGTGATGGTGATGATGATGATGCCAATAATAGTGACTATTGCTGCTAGAAAACCTAGTTAACAATATCTGGTTGTTGGTCTACTGGAAGTTAAATGAGCATTAGAGATTAAACATTGAATTATTCTTTGCCATTTTTCCTTCTCCTTTCTCTAAATGATTTGGACATCATTCTTGAAGTCCTAGCTATAAAGTAACATTCAAGTCTTTTATGTGATGGAATACTATTCTAATACTATACTGTAGCTGGATAAAAGTCTAAGATCTAAAATAGATTTTTTTTGTGTGTATTAATTAAAATAATCTATACTATATTGTACATCATGAATTATTTGGGAGACATGATTTAATCCATAGTGTAAACAAAATTTATCTTATAACAGTATCTGTATCTATCTAGCTATCTATATAAAAGGCTAAGCTACCGGCTGGCTGGCTGGTAGCTATGATACACAATGACCACTAGAGGGCAGACACTCCAACCAGTAACTGTGATGTGAATGCCAAGCTGCGGTGACTTAGCAGCTGCGATTCTTGGGTGACACACCCGGAACCAGAGAGAAGGGAGCCCGATTCCAGGGTGTATCACCCAAGAACCATCCTCTCGCAATCCAGGACCCCTCAGGGGATGTTGGAGAGCAGTTTCGCCCTATCCCTGCAGGCCAGGCCGAGGAACCCCACCAGTGCATGAATCCATGCACTGGACCTCTAGTACTTAATAAGAGTTTTACTCAAGTTTGTTTTTATTTTTAGGGCAAACCATTTATTATAACATTCTTTGAATTCTCAGGCTAGATGAACTACAGAAGCAACTACAGGAAGATATTAGGCAGGGCCGAGGCATTAAATCCCCAATCAGGATTGGAGATCAAGACAGTACAGATGATGAGGATGGCCTCTTAGAAGAGCACAGGTATACTGTTTTTTCATAACATATACCCTGTTAAGTTTACACATTTTTTAAGTTTTGTCTTTATAAAATAAATGGGCAATTTATGGTTATTTATTTATTTGGTGGCTAATCTCTGATGGGTTTCCAATCCATCTGTGTTGGATTTGAAAGGCAGATGTTAAGGCCAAGTTACATCATTTGTCTTTTCTCCTGTTTTATTGTTTCTTTTCACACACATTTGGTGGCTTTGGACTAATAACGAGCACAAAGTGTGAGGAGCAGAACACATGTTTTCATGCCAGTCTTCTAATCTTGGGTTACATTGATCCTAAGAAAACTTCGCATTACACTCAACTTTTAAATATAAATTTAAATGCAATATAACTGTTTATTCAATAACTTTTTTTAATTTCAGGGAATTTCTAAAGAAATTTTCAATTACAATTGATGCTATTCCTGATCATCATCCAGGTGAAGAAATATTTAATTTACTCAATTCTGGAAAAATTTTCAATCAGTATACCTTGGATTTAAGAGACTCTGGTTTTATTGGACAAAGTGCTGTAGAAAAGCTTATTCTTAAGTAAGTAGAAAAATATACATTTTACTTTTTCACATATAAAAATTACTCTAAGATTCTGACTGATGTAATCTTCTAAAAGGTTAATTTCTGTTATGACCTATCCAGTTTCTTACTTCTCTTCCTTACTATTGCTCTTTGTGTTTTATTATTTAATTATAGGAAGCAGTGTAATATAGTCATCTGGCACATCACATGCCTTTCTTAGTTAGGATAAGATCCTACCAGGTATACCGGTTAATAATGTGGATTTTGTAATCAAAGAAAACATGGTAATTTCAAGAGGAACATCAAAAGTGCTTTATTCAAAGTAATGTCCATCGCTAGCTACACACTTCCCCCATCTTTCAGGTAATTTGTGGATACCGTCCCAATAGAACTTTTCTTGTTTTGAGGCAGACCATTCAGAGAACCAATTTTCCACTTTGTACGTTTTGAAGTGCTGCTCAGAAAGTGCGTGTGCCATCTATCGGAACAGTGGTAATCTGGAGGAGCAAAGGTCTGGTGAATACGGCTGGTGGGTTAATACTTCCCAGGCAAGATCTTTTAATGTGTCTTTAACTGGTTTTAAAGTGTGTGATGGTGCGACATCATGAAGCAAAATTACTTTGCCATGTCTTCTGGCCCATTCTGGTCATTTTACGATCAAATCGTGGTTCAAATTGATCATTTGTTGTCGGTAGCAATCAGTAATAACAGTTTCACCTGGTTTTAGAAGCTCATAATATACCATATCTTCCTGATCCTATCAAACGCAGAGCATTGTCTTCTTTCCGAAGTGATTTGGCCTTGCATTCGATGTTGATGGTTGACCTGGATCAATCCATAATTTTGTGCGTTTGGGGTTCTCAAAATAAATCCACTCTTCATCGCCAGTCACAATTCGATGCAAAAAAAGACTTTCTTTTGTGCCATTGAAGCAACATTTCACTCATGACTTTTCGGTTTTTCATTTGTCTTTCGTTCAGTTGATGTGGCACCCATTTTCCTTCCTTTAAAATCTTTCCCATTGCTTGTAAACAATCAGAAATTGTTGCTGAGCAACATTTAATCTTCAAGTTGTTTTTGAGTTTGACATGCATTTTCATCCAATAATGCTTGTAATTGTTGGTCTTCAAACTTTTTCGGTTGACCTGGATGTCCTTAATCTTTCACATAGAAATCATCACTTTTAAAGCGTTTAAACCAGCGTTCACAAATATCTTGAGATGGAGCATATTCACCATAAGCTTCCTGAAGTATAGATAACTTTCAGCAGCACTTTTCTTCAAAATAAAGTAATGAATTAAAACTTCCCGCAAATGCTCTTTTTTTGGCGAAATTCGACATTTTTAAGCGTAAAAATATCTATGATGTTAACACCTTCAGCAAATTTGACATACAAAGTTTTGAAGCTTGCTCTCAATACAACAAAATAGTATACATATCAAATCGCATGTATATCAACATGTGTAACTCCATCTTTGAAAAAAATCTGCATTATTAACCAGTATAACCTGGCAATAATGAGGTAATATGCTAATTAGACCGGACGACTGAACTAACTTCCGGAATGACCTTCCAGAATGACCAGTGGGTGGGGGTGGGGCCTCAAGGGCCAAGAGGCAACCAAGGCTGCTGGGGCTGCAAAGGCCTACCCTTGCACAAATTTTGTACATTGGGCCTGTAGTCAGTATATAACAGTGACTATTAAAATAACCGAGGCTTCATGGACACTGACAAGGGGTCAGTGAGGACCTGGGGCTGGAGGCAGGGGTAGGGCTGGAGGGAGTCAATGGGGGGAGAAAAGAGGACATAAGTAATATTTTCAACAATAAAGAATAATTTTTAAAGCATTAATGGGCTTAAATAAGAAATATATTATTTTATGTGAAAGAATTCAGAGATAGAAAGTCCAGAGCTGCTATTTCACCATAAAATCTTTCTTCTTCACCATCCTTTGCAATTGGTTGCTTTAGGTGTTCCTGTAGCTTCAGCCTTTGCATTCAAATTTCCAGAAATCCCACACAACCTTTCTACTTATGGTTCGTTGGGTAGAACTTAGTCAATGTGACCATACCTACCTACAGGGAAGGCTGGGAATGATTTTTATTTCAGGGAGCCAGTGTGCCCAGCTACAAATCAGGGTTTGGAAAAGAGGAAAGGCAAGGATAGATATTGGGATAAGCAATTACCAGTCTCTGTCACAATGCTTTTCTCTCGAATTACCACAGAGCTAATTTCTCTCAGTGCATATCTCAGATCCAGAGAGATCACATTAATTCTGGTGTTGAGTTTTATGGAAGTACAAACCCAAGCTGGCAAAAGCAAATGATGTCCTGAGACTTGACAGGCTCTTCCTGTTGATAAACACTGCCAGCTAATGTAGGTTTGTCCAATAGATAAATCTAGAGCCTACATTGGGTCAGTTTTAGATCATCAATTAAATATCTTTTATAAGTAATCCATCCATTGGAGTGGAATCACCCAAGAATGGACTTAAGGATGTTGTCCTTGCTCATTTTCCTGATTATGTCAGATATGGTGATAGAAGTTTCTTGTCAACAGTCATATTGAGTTTACTTTATTTTTTCAGATCAGCAAAAACCGATCAGATTTTTTTGACGACGCAAGGCTTCCTTACCTCTGCTTATCACTATGTCCAGTGTCCTGTACCTGTGTTAAAGTGGCTGTTTCGGGTAAGAGAAATGTTTGAGGGGTATTGCTTCCAACTGTATTTCCCAGTCAAAAGTAAACTTTTAAAATATAATCTTATTTGAACATTACTAGACAAAAATCTAATATAGCATATCAAATCCATGATTTCAGTGGATTAAAATGAGGCCAAAAAAAAAAAAAGATTATAAGGAAAATTCTAAAGCAGGTAGTGTGTAGGATTCTTAGTAATGTACCTGGGACATACATTGGTAAATCACTGTTATAGTTAGTTTCAGAAAGATCTAATGCTTACATACCTGGGGGTACCCTTTTGCCCACATTTTTTATGGAGGTGACTACATAGATTTTTAGGATTTGACTTGACTAATCTTTCCTCATTTCTTTTTAATGTAAATCAAATGGAATGTTTCTCCTCATTCATATCTAACTCAAATTTACCTCAGTTATCTTAATTTTTATATTATCTATATGGTAACTTTATAAATATTTAGTGGTATCAGAGAACTATGATATGTGAAGTGAGAAGTGGGACAAACATGGAGTTTCTAGTCTGGGCTTTAAGGTAGTATTTCAAAGAATCTTATATTTGGCAAGAGCTAGATATTCCAGTACAGGCTTTTAATTCATTTTTTCATAAAGCTGGCAATTTTGAGTGCCAGGTCTGCCAGGTAGTGAAGAGAGAACAATGAAAAAGGTGTTTCTGATCTCATGAAATCCACATTCTAGTATAGAGGAGACAGACAGGTAATGAGTGTGTGCACATTTATAGGTATATCAAATGGTAAGTGCTATGAAGAAAAAATAGGCTAAAGAAAGTTTGATTTTTCTGTGTATGTTACATATATGGTATCAGTAAGGCCTTACTGATAAGGTGAGGTCTGAATAAAAACTTGAAGAAGGTGGTGAAATGAGCCTTGTCACTATGTGAAAGAAGAGCATTCTAGACAAAGAGAATAATAGGTGGGGCAGACTATGGAGCAGAAGCATTTGCTTCTAGTAACTCACTACTTTGACCCCAATAATTTTTTAACAGTCCTAATTAAATAAAAAATTGTCTTCTTACAGTTTTTATCTAGTGGCACTAAGTATCTTTTCTACAGCTTCCCAGAATTTGCTTCATCTGTCTTTACAGTACTTTGGTCATTTTTATTTATTGATTTTGAGAGAGGGAGGGAGGGAGGGAGGGAGGGAGGTGGAGAGAGAGAGAGAGAGAGAGAGAGAGAGAGAGAGAGAGAGAGATGGGTTGTTCCACTTATTTATGCATTCATTGGTTGATTCTTGCATATGCCCTGACTAGGGATCCAACTGGCAACTTTGGCATATAGGGACGCCATTCTAACCAACTGAGCGACCCAGACAGGGCCCTTGAGTTATTTTTAAATAACTATCTGGACTGTCCTCTCTCTCCACACTAAACATTCTTCAGTCACTAAATTTCCAGTCTCTTTACTGATTGTCTTTCTGATAGACCTTTAGCTTGTCCATGTCACTCATAAAGTATTTTCCCCTCCCAATATAAATGGATCTATGCTTCAGATAAAGTCTTTCTTACCAGCAGTTTCTAGCAAGCTTTTTACCTATCTACTCTACCCACATATTTCTATTTATTACAAGTCAGAATTTTATTTGCTCTCATGACAGGCCTCTATTCTCTAATTATGTAATACATATTTTCTTAAACTTACAAGTAAGACTTTGCATTTAGCTTGTGTTAATTTTCATCTTCTTGATGTATGCTCATCGTTATGGCCTTTTTAAAACCCTAATGACAGCATACAAACATATCTTTGTGTAAGCAGTTTTTTATATTCTTCATATTCTTTGAAAAGCAAACTAATAATTATTTTTTAATATATTTTATTGATTTTTTTTTACAGAGAGGAAGGGAGAGGGATAGAGAGAGCCAGAAACATCGATGAGAGAGAAACATCGATCAGCTGCCTCCAGCACATTCCCCACAGGGGGTGAGCCCGCAACCAAGGTACATGCCCTTGACCGGAATCGAACCCAGAACCCTTGAGTCCGCAGGCTGACGCTCTATCCACTGAGCCAAACCGATTAGGGCTAATAATTATTTTTAAGCACTTTTTCTGTGTCTCATTTCTCCTTTCCAATTCCAAATTCATTTTTCATGATGGAGAGACCAATTTACAAGTTTTTTAAAATAAATGTCAGAATTCATTTTAAATGTCTTTTTTAAAATTATTCTATTTAAGAGAGAGGAAGAGAGAAATAGAAACATCAGTTATTAGAATTATCAATCAGCTGTCTCCCACAAGCCCCCCGGGGGGATCAAGCCCACAACCCAGGCATGTGCCCTGACTGGGAATCAAACTGTGACCTCCAGGTCATAGGTTGACACCCAACCACTGAGCCATGCTGGCTGGGCTCAATTCATTTTACTGCTATAGTCTTAATTAATATTTTGTAAATTTAATTGTGAAAATGTTTTACATCTTTGTGATCTAAATGTAGTAGACCAGAAAGACAGTTTACTATTTTTTTTTTACTGTTTTTAGAGGGAATTCACGTGGGTTTTTGTTTTTCAAATATGCTTTTATTAATTTTAGAGACAGAGAGGAAGGAGGAGTTTTAAACTTATGCTTTTATTCCCAAAGAATTACCTTGTAATACTTTATTAATTACATGACTCTGCATATAAATTTCTGTGTAAAAAAGCCAACTAGGTCAAAGTGCAAGGACAGCCGTGGCTGGATGGCTCAGTTAGTTGGAGCATGGTCCCGTATAGGTTCTATACCTTGTCAGGGCACATGCCTAGGTTATGGGTTCAATCCCTGGTCGAGGCACATATAGGAGGCAACCAATTGATGTTTCTCACATCAATGTTCCTGTTTCCCTCTAAGATATCAATATAAACATATCCTCTGGTGAGGATTGAAAAAAAAATACAAAGACAATAGCTTTGCATAAATTACTAAATTATTTTTAAAATTTTCCCAAAGTACACTCACACTGGACATACTACCTGTTTCCTAGTATACTTCTGAACACTGAAGATTATCAATATTTTCAGTCGTCACCAATCTTGAAGTTAGCTAATGACATCTTGTTATTTTTCTTTGTATTTCTTTGATTATTGGTGATACTGTTAATTTGCATATTTATCTTTTCAAATATTTTTACTAGTTCTTGGTTTGATTATTTTGCCTGTGAAGTGATCAAGCTGTCTGCCTTTTCCTTTATGGTTTTTGGGTTTTGTGGCATGATAGGAACTCAAATTATTTTATAGTTTCAAATGTTGTATTTGTCTTACTATAAATGAAGTTTTTAAAAATAACATGTGAGAATGGAAAAGGCCCTGACTTCAGAATGAGACCTGGATTTAAATTCCAGCTGCTCATGTATTATGTTGGGTAGAGTATTTTAGTCTCTCTGAGCCTATTTGCTCCTATGTGTGATGTATGACCACTTCATAAGGTTTTTATAAGCATTAAATGAAATTCACATAAAACACCTGTTGTATATGTGGTTGGCAAATAGTAAATGCTTATGTTTTCTTTCTTCTCCTTAATACTCTTTATCATTCATCTACTTAGATGATGTCAGTTCATACAGACTGTATTGTGTCCGTGCAGATTTTAAGTACATTGATGGAAATAACAATTAGAAATGGTGAGTATATAATGGTAATTAGCAGTATGAATTATTGGTTGATATATACCTGGTCTTTTTCGTATTGCTGAAAATTACTAGTAGGATATTTGGGAATATAGAATAAAAATTATTTTTGTAATCTAAAGTCTTTAATAATGAAATGAAACTCCAATCAAAAATGAGTGTCTGCATTTTTCTAGTTGTATAAGATGTTGCAAGTGGCAGCCCTTACCTAATATTTACCAAGTCATGGCTTACTGTGCTAGGTAAGTAGAAATAGTTGCAAGTTTATTTATTTAGTCAATTAACTTCAATTGGCTCTTAGTGAGCAACAGTATTATACTGATTGTGCATTGAAGCAATTGATAGTGTCTATTGCAAAAGTGTGACAGTTGCTTTTTCAAAACCTTTGAGATCTCTTATAATGAAGCAAGCATTGTGATCTAGCTGTCTTACTTGTTTTGAGAATTATGACATATAGGCACTGGTGATGGTAAAATCGCCCTGTGCTAATAGTGGTGGTATTTTACCATTGTTATTTCCATCTTTTCAAATGTGTTGCTTCCTCCTGAGTTATACCCTTTTATCCATCACTCTTACTCTGTTCATAAATATCATTTCTTTCATATTTATTTGAAAATTTATAATTTTTATATGATCATTCTAAACAATTATGTTGTTAACACATCATTACCAGTTGTCATTATATAAAATCACTATAATCATATTTCACATGCAGACTGTTACCTTGCAACTGTGAGTTTGTGAACTCAGGATTTGAGATAAAATATTTTCTTCTACTAGATACCTTCAGTGATTCACCAGGTTGGCCTTGGATCCCATCATTGTCTGATATAGCAGCTGTGTTTTTCAATATGGGAATTGATTTTAGATTTTTGTTTCCTCTGGAGAATCTTCAACCAGACTTTAATGAAGATAATCTAGTGTAAGTTTTCTTTTCATAATTAATGCCAAAAACATTCTTTTAAACAATTTTTGTGTAAGAACTAGGGGCCCGGTGCACAAAAATTTGTGCACTCGGGCAGAGGGGGGGTCCCCTCAGCCTGGCCTATGTCCTCTTGCAATCTGGGACCCCTTGGGGGATGTCCACTTGCTGGCATGCCTGGCCAGCCTGGGTGAGGGGCTGATGGCTGCTTGCAGTCTTACCAAGCCCCCCAGTGGGGACCCTCACCCCATTGGGGTGTGACCAGCCTGGGTGAGAGGGGCTGAGGGCCATTTTCAGGCTACCCACAATCCCTTCAGGGTTCGGGTCCCCTACTGGAGTACCTGGGCAGCCTGGGTGAGGGGCTGAGGGCCGTTTTCAGGCTGCCCACAGCTCCCATTGACCCAACGTCTCAGCGAGGCTGGCTGGAATCAGGTTTCTGGGGTTTGTCTTCTATAATTGAAACTTTGTTGCCTTAAGCGGAGGTCTAGGCAGGCAACGAAGCCTCTTGTTTGCTTCAGCTCCGTGGCTTCTATAATTCAAACATTGTTGCCTTGAGCAGAGGTCCATCTGGCCTAGGCTGGCAGTTGCAACGGAAGCCTCCTGTTTGCTCTAGCTCCATGGCTGCCAGCCTCCATCTTGGCTGGGTTAATTTGCATATAGCCGCTCCGTATTGGCTGGGGGCGTGGTTTGGCTGGGGTGTGGCTTATGTGTCTTGGAGTGATGGTTAATTTGCATATTACTCTTTTATTAGTGTAGATAATTAATAGTCATTCTTTTAATAACTTTAATATCCATTCTTGATTTTTTAAAAAATCTCTCAAAGTTGAAATGGATCTTGAATTAGGTACTTTAACCTCTCTCTTCATCTAAAGCTATCGTCATGTTTAACAAGGGAAAAATAGAAACTTTTTTTTTTTTAATTCAAAAACACAGTAATAATATTTTATCTGTTTTCTGTTTTGCTCTCCCTTTTTTCTAACCAAAATATCTGCTTGTTCTTTCTCTGCATTGGCCGTTGTTGCATTGGCTCTTCCTCATGCTGACCCCTCAGTTCCATCCTTAGTGTTTCTCTGCCAAAATATTACCTGTCTTATTGAAACACTATTTAAAAGAGCAAAAGGTAGTCCATCTATTGGGGACAGATTATGGTACATTAATAATCATCACAACTACTAAAACATATTGCTTAGTATGGGCAAAGCATGGTTCTAAGGCCTTAGTATATGGTATTTCATTTAATAATCACTACAGCTATTAGTATTTTCATTCCCATTTTGCTGGAAGTCAGGCATAGAAACATATTAAGTAACTTGCCCAAGGTGTATAGCTAGGAAAGGACACAGGACTACCAAGCAGATATTTAAAAAATAAAAAGTTCTTTACATATGGAAGTATCTCTATGATAAATATTAAGTGAAAAAAGAGATGTGCACAACATAGTATTATATAGTATGCTAATATTTATATTAAAGGTGTGGGGAGGGGAAATACTCATATTTGTATATGCATAAAACACTTGTGGAAAAAAGGACTAAAATTAGTAGTGATTGTGGGGAGGGGAAATGGGTGCTGAAAGTCTAGACTGGGAGTATAATTCTTCATAGCATACTATATCTATATACTTCTTGACTTTTTATCAGATTAAACAAGAAAGTATCTTTTTTTAAATCACCTAAGGGTATGCTTTTTATTGGTTTTTAGAGAGCGGAAGAGGAAAACATCAATCAGTTGCCTCCCGCACTTGTCTGCTAGGGATGGAACCCTCAGCCTAGGCATGTGTTCTGACCAGGAATCAAAGCTTACAACCTTTTTTTTTTTTAAATATTTTATTGACTTTTTACAGATAGGAAGGGAGAAGGATAGAGAGTTAGAAACATCGATGAGAGAGAAACATCAATCAGCTGCCTCCTGCACACCCCCCACTGGGAATATGCCTGCAACCAAGACACATGCCCTTGACCGGAATCGAACCTGAGACCCCTCAGTCCACAGGTCGACACTCTATCCACTGAGCCAAACCAGTCAGGGCACTACCACCTTTTGATGTACAGGATGATGCCAGCCAACTGAGCCACCCAGCCAGATCTTACCTGTCTTTTGAAGACCAAGTTCATCTATCTCCTTTTCACTTACCTCAACCAAAATTGGGGGCTTATAGTTGTTTCTTTATATTGCTGTGGCAGTTTCTTCAAGTCATAGGAGGCTTTTAAATATTTAGAGTTCTTTGTAGTCAGAGCCATCATCTACATAACTCTCTGACACCAAAAGCAATGAGGATAGTGCCTTATAATAAGTAGTTGTTCAAGGAAAAACTAATGCATAGAGATAGAGATCAAATTAGTATTTACCTGGAGTGAGAGAAAGTGGATTGACTTGCATCTGGCATGAAGGGACTTTTAGGGGTAATGGAAATGTCCTATTTCTTGATTCAGATGGTGGTTAACACTAATATATATATTTATCAAAACTTAAAATGGGCATATTCCTTTTATTGTATGTAAATTATGCCTCAATAAAATATACATTTTTTTAAATATATTTTTTTGATTTTTACAGAGAGGAAGCGAGAGGGATAGAGAGTTAGAAACATCGATAAGAGAGAAACATCGATCAGCTGCCTCCTGCACACTCCCCACTGGGGATGTGCCTGCAACCAAGTACATGCCCTTGACCGGAATCGAACCTGGAACCCTTGATTCTGCAGGCCAACACTTTATCCACTGAGCCAAACCAGTTAGGGCTAAAATACACATTTTTGATGTTATATTTCTTATAATTATATCGTACCTAATTTCGTTTTGCTTTATTCACTTTCGATAGTTCTGAAACACAAATGACATTGGGGGAAAAAGGAAGTGAAGATTCATCTTGTAAGCCTATTTTTTCAACTCTTCCTGAAACCAACATTTTAAATGTGGTTAAGGTAAGTAAAACACTTAAGTGTGTCTTAACTCGGAGCTGGAACCATTTACTTTGGTGGTTAATGGTTTTAAAACAAAATTACTAGTGTTTTACCAGATGATTTCCAGTCTCTGAAATTTCTTAGCAATATTTGTTTTAAAGATTATTTTTGCTGTTTTTATTAATATTTTTAATATTAGGAGTGAAAGTGATCTTTAGATCACAGTATATATTTAACATAGTTCTAGGAAACTTTACTAAGAAGCCTTTTGAAACTAATATCTTTTAAACCAATAATTTTTTAGAATTCAGATGTATGAAGAAAAAATATTACATTGTAACTCAGTGACTAAAAATAACAGTGTTAAAACATTTTTAGTGGTTAGATCAAACCAATGATATCACGCCATTAAGAAAATCTTGAGCCCTAGCTGGTTTGGCTTAGCAGACTGAAGGATTCCAGGTTTGATTCTGGTCAAGGGCACATGCCCAGATTTCAGGCTTGATCCCCAGTAGGGGGTGTGCAGGAGGCAGCCCGTCAATGATTCTCTGTCATGGTTATCTCTTGCTCCCTCTCCCTCCTTCTCTGAAATCAATAAAAATATATTTTAAAAAAAAGTAAGAAAAAGGAAAATCTTGAAAAATGAGAAAATATGGAAGAAATACTTAATCCTATCACCTAATTCAACTACTAGCATGAGTATTTTTTTTTCCCTAGGCAACCGATATTTTGTTTTCTATACAATTCTCTTTTGCATTTTTTATTTAAAAGTCCTTATTTTAAACTAAGTAAAATTTGTCTCAAGTAGCTTTGTCTCTGCATTTGTGTCAAAGTTTCTAGGCTTATGTACATCAATACATCCAGAAGGTTACCAGGATCACGAAATAATGTTGCTGGTTTTAATGTTATTTAAAATGAGTTTGGAAAAACAGCTGAAGCAGATTCCTCTAGTGGACTTTCAAAGTCTCCTGATAAACCTGATGAAAAACTTCAGAGATTGGAACTCAAAGGTAATATCATTTAAAAGTTTAGTGTTGGTTTTCTTGTGTAACATCACAATTTGACTTTCACAGTATATGCAGAACAGTTTCTAAACTCAGTTAAGATCTTGGGCAGATGAAAAATAAACTGAGGAAGGGTCTGTCTTTGCTGGGACTGTGTTATTTAAATTCATTATAACTAAGTCATCTCTAAAACTACTATTTTTTCCACACATAGTCCCCCGTCCCCCCCCCCGCGCACCATGTGTTTATTGGGAAATTACTATGGGCCAAGCATTAATGTAGATGCTAGAGGTACATCTGTGGAAAAAGACAAAGCCCTTGACCTGATCAGAGGGTTATATAATAAAGTTGCCCTAGCTGGTTTGGCTCAGTGGATAGAGCCTGCGGACTAAAGGGTTGAGGGCTGGATTCCAATCAAGGGCACATGCAGGAAGCAGCTGATCAATGATTCTCTCTCATCATTGATGTTTCTATCTATCTGTCCCTCTCCCTCTTTGAAATCAAAATATATATTTTTTAAATGAATAAAACATAAATGTAGATTATAATATTATGTCAAGTTACAAATAAAGCAAGACGTGTATAGAGAGTAGCAAGGCAGTCAAGGAACGCCTTTCTAGAGTGACCTTTGAGCAGAGACCAAAAAGAAGTGATGGAGTGAGTTATACATACAGAACTGTAAGTTGAACTTCTGCAGCCATATTGAGACTAAACATGTATAATTTTTTTTAGATTTTTTAAATTGTTTTTCAAGCTTTTTGGTGTAAAATTTCAAAGAAGTGTAAAAATAGAAGGAAGTGTAGTGAACCTCTAACTATCTATCCCCCACCTTCATTATTATCAAGACATTATCTTGTCTCATCTGTTATCCTTCCCCCATATTTCTTTACCCTACTCAGGGATTATTTTGAAGCAGTTCTGTTAGACTTTAAATACTGGAATAGCAAAAATCCTTAAAATGCAAGAAATCCCAGGTCCAGGAAGATATACAGTCTTGTACAACTCTCATTATACACCTTTGGGAACTGATACTTGTATTCAAATCACTTTATTCTTCCAAGAAGGAAATTTAAGTACATCTAGATAGGTATCTGTTCAGTCTGTTCTGGCATTTTAGATAAAATTGAATCTGTGTACTATGTACATTTTAGCAGGTACTAGACTCCATGCTGTTTTTAAAAATGAGTGCTCTTTTTATAATAAGGCTTCCATTATGGCAAGATCATTGTAGATGATCTGTTGGATATTTGATTCCACTGACCTGTTTGAAAAATCTTACTCGTTCTTTGCTTTCAGGTGCCTGAACTCTGTTTGGCCATAAATGAACTCTCCAGTCATCCCCACAACCTTCTGTGGTTGGTACAGCTGGTCCCTAACTGGACATCCCGTGGAAGGTATTGAAAAGTGAGAATTAAACATTTAAAAATGTATAGTGTTATCTAGCCAATGAGGCTCAACAGTTGAGCATTGATCTATGAACCAAGACATCACTGTTCTATTCCCAGGTCAGGGCAATTGCCTTGGTTGCGGGCTCACCCCCAGTTGAGGGTGTGTAGGAAGCAGCCGATCAATGATTCTCATCACTGATGTGTGTGTGTGTGTGTGTCTCTCTCTCCCTCTCCCTTCCTCTCTGAAATCAATAAAAATATATTTTAAAATGTATAATGTTTACATTAATAACATTACGCTTTTGGGACGTTTATTTCCTTTTATCATACCGTAAGTATTAGATCTGAGTCTTTTATTTCATATTCAGCTCTGGGAAAATGTATTGACAGCTTGATTTCGGTACTAAGGCAACTAACTTTATGTACAAATATTTTACATGAAACTTTTACTAGTCTATTAAACCTTATATGTTCTTATATAGCCTTCTCTTGATTAGCTATATTTTCAGTTAGCAGGACTAGAAGAACTTTTGGCTCATTCATCTGCTTCTCAAACAGTATTGATTAAAATACATTCTAAAATTGTAATTCCAGGCAACTGAGACAGTGCCTCAGCCTAGTGATTATTTCAAAGCTTTTGGATGAGAAACGTGAAGATATCCCTAACGCCAATAATCTACAGGTATAAATAACATTTTTGTATTCCTTTAATATATTGAAGAAGAAGTAAAGTGTAGGGAAAATTGATGGATCCTGAGTCAAAAGTCCTGGGATTAGATCTCAAGTCTCAGACATAATACTATTCATGTAATCTTTAGGATAATACTTAATGAGATTTTGTTTCTTCATCTGTGAAACGGAGATGGTATCACACCCTCTATCATCGCCATAGGATTGTTGTGACATTTAGAACAGCAGTCGCCAACCTTTTAGACCTCATGGACCACCAGTGGTCCGCAGACCACTGGTTGGCAAACACTGCTCCAAAGGTTTTCTTAAACTAGCAGTTGCCAACCTTTCAGACCTCATGGACCACCAGTTGGCGACCGCTAATTTAGATGAAGTAGTATATAAAATCTGCTAGGAAAATCATAATGTGCTATATATGATGTCATTTATTAAATTAATGCATCAAGGTTAGCAGTTTTATCACAAGATTAGAAAATGCAAAACTATCTATACTAATAAAAGCCTAGGTGGTCATCACACCCTCATACCTTCACGATCCATCATCAGGGTGGGCGGGGCTTGACACGGCATGGGCTACACAGGGCCACTGGGGCAGGAGCCCCGGATGGTTGAGCAGGGCCTACCTCTTTGGGGTGATGGATTGTGGGGCTCCTGCACTGTGAGAGGGCACAGGCAGGCTGGAGGACACCCCCCCCCCCTAGTGCACAAATTTCATGCACCAGGACACTAGTTGTACATTAATTGCATCTTATATCTGTTTTAATATTAGTCTTTAAATTGTAGATCTTAAATGTTGTTGTCCTTCAGTACTTGTTCGGTAGTAAATATTCACATAGATACACGAGTGTGTATAAACATGTCCTAGTCAAGTTCCATTCTGAGAAGTCCTGAAGGCTTTTTTCAAACATTAATAGTACTAATGGGACTACTCATAGTTATATTTGAAAACTCAACATAGAAGCGAATTTAGATGTAGTGTTCTTGTTTGAATTGCAGTTAGGTACAAGATAATCTGGGGGGAGAAGGGGATGAATTAGAGACTCTGCCCTTGAAAACATAACCTAAGTCGTTGAAACAAACCAAAAAACAACCATTGTGGTACAGTGTAGTAAGAGCAGTGATAGAAGTGTGCACAAGGTGCCATGGGACAGAGAGATTGGAAGAAATAGCTGCATTGGTGGAGTTGAGGTAGATTTGATTCCAGATACCTGGGGACCACTTCTGAGTCACCAGGATCATTATCAAATATCTCTCAGTCCTTTCAGTGATACTAACTGCCATCAAAAGGGAATTCTTTTAAAAATTCAGTGACTTCAGCCCTAACCGGTTTGGCTCAGTGGATAGAGCATCAGCCTGAAGACTGAAAGGTCCCAGGTTCGATTCCGGCCAAGGGCATGTACCTTGGTTGCAGGCACATCCCCAGTAGGAGGTGTGCAGGAGGCAGCTGATTGATGTTTCTTTCTCATCGATGTTTCTAACTCTCTATTCTTCTCCCTTCCTCTCTGTAAAAAAATCAATAAAATATATTTTTTAAAAATAAAAATTCAGTGACTTCTCACAGATTCAATTTTGCTGACTTTCAAATAATTTAACAGAAAATACGCTCTCTTTGATCTCTATTATAATGCCATTTAGTCTCTTCCTTAAGCTTTTTAAAAAATTCTTTATTGTTCATATTATTACAGTTGTTCCTCCTTTTTCCCCCCATAGCTCCCCTCCTCCCAGTTCCCACCCTCTGCCCTTATCCCCCCCCCCACTGTCCTCATCCACAGATGTACCATTTTTGTCAAGTCTCTTGCCACACCCCCAATACCCCCTTCCCCCTGTGAATTGTCATTCCACTCCCTTTCTATGCCCCTGATTCTATTCTATTCACCAGTTTATTCTGTTCATCAGATTTTTTATTCACTTGATTTTTAGGTTCACTTGTTGATAGATATGTATTTCTTGTTCATAATTTTTATCTTTAATTTTTCTTCTTCCTCTTCTCAAAGGATACTTTTCAGCATTTCATATAGTACTGGTTGGGTGGTGATGAACTCTTTTAGTTTTTTTCTTGTCTGTGAAGCTCTTTGTCTGACCTTTAATTCTGAATGATAGCTTTGCTGGGTAAAGTAATCTTGGTTGTAGGTTCTTGCTATTCATTATTTTGAATATTTCTTGCCATTCCCTTCTGGCCTGCAAAGTTTCTGTTGAGAAGTCAGCTGACAGTCGTATGGGTGTCCCCTTGTAGGTAACTGATTGCTTTTCTCTTGCTGCTTTTAAGATTCTCTCCTTGTCTCTCACCCTTGGCATTTTCATTATGATATATCTTGGTGTGGTCCTCCTTAGATTCCTTTTGTTTGGGGTTCTATGCGCTTCCTGGACTTGTAAGTTCATTTCTTTCACCAGGTAGGGGAAGTTTTCTGTCATTATTTCTTAAATAGGTTTTCAATATCTCTCTCTTCTTCTGGCACCCCTATAATTCTGATGTTGGTACGCTTAAAGTCCCAGAGACTCCTTACACTATATTCATATTTTTATATTTTTTTTCTTTTTGCTTTTCCAGATGGGTGTTTTTTGCTTCTTCATAATTCATATCTTTGACTTGATTCTTGCGATCCTCTAGTCTGCTGTTGGATTTCTGTATATTCTTTATTTCAGTCAGTGTATGCTTAATTTCTAGCTGGTCCTTTTTCATATTCTCGAGGGTCTCACTAAATTTATCGGCAGTCTCTAGAATATTCTTGAAAAGCCTTATAACCGTGGTTTTGAACTCTATATCCAGTCGTTTGCTTTCCTCCATTTCTGTCATTTGTGATCTGTTTCTTTGTCTCCGCATTTTGGCTGCTTCCCTGCGTTGACAGAGTGGCTTTCTCTGCTAGGTGTCCTATAAGGCCCAGTGGCTCAGCCTACCCAATTACTGAGGTGGACACTCTTGGTGCACTGCTTTGTCAGCTTTGTGCACAATCTTGTAGCTAAGTCTTGATTGTTGTTGGTTTCACTGAGAGGAATTGACCTCCTGGCCACTTGGCTGTGAGAGTCAGCTTTGTCTATGGTGGGAGAACTTCTATGCTGGAGACACCATTATGGGGCAAGACTTGTTTCAGTGGTGCTTTGTTGCCCACTGAGTCTGCCCCCTGAGTGTGTCCCTTAGGAGTCTGAGGAGTTGTAGACTGGGTGGTCCCACTCTGACCACTGGGTACACAGTCTCTTGGAACTCTAAGGAGGTGCTATTTTAGCTTCTGCCTGAGGTTTCCCAGCCTTTTATATGCAAAAGCCTCTGTGTGCAGCTTGGGTGGGGCGGGGTTTTGGGGAATCTACAGGGCAGAGCAACTAGCTGTGGCTGCTTCTCAGCCCTGCTCTAAGAGGCACTGGGTCTCAAGCCACTCTGGAGTTTCTCACAGTGCCAGACGGTGCCAGACAGTCCAGCTCCTACCCGTATGATTCTGAGTCCCCAGAAACTCACCTGGAACTGGAGTTCAGAGCCGTCGGGAGCTTGTGCCTCCCTCCAGTACGAAACGCTGCCAGCCCTTTCCACAAACCCCTTCGTGTGCGCCTCTGTACCTCTGCACTTTATTTCCACACCTCCTCTGTGTCTCAGTCTCTTTCTAGTTGTAGAATTTCCACTCAGCCAGCCTTCCTGTGGGTCTGGGTGGTGTCTGTATTTTCTTTTCATTGTAGTTTTGAAATGGTTGTGCACAGCAGCTATTCAGGTGTTCACCTATGACGCCATCTTGATTTCTCCTCTTTCTTAAGCTTTTATCCTCAATTACAAGTACTAATGTTTAATTTAAAATTCCTTTAAGCAATTGAGGACTTTAAAATAGAAGAGATATTGGTATCAGTTAAAGGGCCAAAATTAGAGAAGTCAAAATGAACAGAGGACACACTAAAAAAAAAATAGCCTGAGAAAGAACCAACTGTATTGCTTAATATTACTAAATGTCTTTCTTTTGATAGATATCAGTCCTACATCGGTATCTTGTACAAATGAAGCCTTCTGATTTATTGAAGAAAATGGTCTTGAAGAAAAGAGCTGAACAACCAAATGGCATCATTGATGACAGTCTTCATTTGGAACTTGAAAAGCAGGTATCTGAAGATAGATCATCTCAAAAAGTACATATGAGCATGACTGATGCCTCCTTCCTAACCATAGACTGATACAGCATAGCCATTCAGAGAGTACCATAAAGTGAATTCTACTGTCACAAAATTCTTCAGCAAACCTGAGAGTTGAGATTGAGGTTAAAAAAAAAAAAAGGATGGTTATTGGTGATTTAATACTGGGAATTTTTTTAATACTGGGAATTTTTTTTAGTAATTTAATACTGGGAATAGCCCTTTACTTGGGCAGTTGTGAGCTAAAATGAATGCACTTGCGTTAGAAATCAGAAAGCCTGGGTTAAATGCATGGCTTTTTCGTACTTACTGACTCAGTTTACTTCAGCAAATCCTTAATCCTTGGCAGCTTTCCCAGTGTGTAAACTGGAGTGATATCTATGCTAGCTAATTTCATGTGTGTTCATTTTATTCATTTCTCTAATAGGCATATTACCTGACCTACATTCTTCTTCATTTAGTTGGTGAAGTTAGTTGTTCCCATTCTTTTTCTTCTGGACAACGGGTAAGTAGTTTTAAATTGTTTTTGTTTTTAATAAATGTCACTATTGATGGGATGAATGAATGAACATTCTTTTTTTAATTGTATTAAACTAATTGGGGTGACATTGGTTAATGAGATAAGTTTTGCCCAGTTGGTGTGGCTCAGAGGTTGAGCATCAACCCATGAACCAAGAGGTCACAGTTTCGATCCCCGGTCAGGGCACATGCCCAGGTTTTGGGCTCGATCCCCAGTAGGGAGCGTGAAAGAGGCAGCCGGCAGATATTTCTCTCTCATTGATGTTCCTGTCTCTCCCTCTCCCTCTCTAAATCAATAAAACATTTTTTTAAAGATTACATAAGTTTTAAGTGTACAGTTCTGTAATACATCATCTGTATATTGCATTGCGTGTTCACCACCCAAAGTTAGATCTTCTGTCACCACATATTTGGCCCCCTTTAACCTTCTTCTACCTCCCTCCACCTCCATTCTCTGGTAATCACCATACTGTTGTCTGTGTATGAGTTTTTTGGGTTTTTTTGTTTGTCCATTTGTTGCTTTCTGTTTTATATCTCCACTAGGGGCCCGGTGCACAAAAATTTGTGCACTCGGGGTGGAGGGAGTCCCTCAGCCCGGCCTGTGCCCTCTCACAGTCTGGGACCCCTCAGTGGATGTCCTATGATGGCCCCAGTCTGCCAGGCGCCTTTTGTGTGTGTGTGTGTGTGTGTGTGTGTGTGTG
>PVJC01013274.1:0-38210 GCA_004026665.1 Murina feae
GGGAGGGGGCAGGGGTGGAAGGGGAGGGGCGGGCCGGTCCAGCGCGCGGGCTGAGAGTGACCGCCCCGGAGCGCAGTCCGGCCCCCAGGTGGCAGGAGGAGGGGGGACAGCAAGGGGACGGGCCAGGGGCCAGAGCGGGTCTGCGGGCTGGAGGGGCGCACGCACCCGCGCCCCCGACGGCCTGCTCCCCTCGCCCGCCCGGGTCCCCCACCGCGCACGGGGCCGGCGCCGGGACCTCAGGGAAACGGGAGCAGCTGCCGTGCCGCCTTCACCCGGCGCCGCGCGTCGGCCGCTCCCTGACTTTACAGCCTCGGGAAGGGGTCACCAGTTTAGGGGGCGGCGCGGAGAGGGGCCGGGGCCCCAGGGCTGCGCACCGGCTCCCGAGGCACAGCCTCCCTGCGAGAAAGGGCGGAGGGCGGAGGGCGGGCCCCCACCTACACCCCCACCCACACCACACCCCACCTCGCCGCCGCGGCGCACCCACTGAGTCCCTGCGGGCACCGACCCTCCCCAGCCCCGCGGTTCTTCCTCCCGGGCCTGTCTGCCCCCCCACCCGTGGGAGCCTCCCCGTCCTGAAGTCCCCCGAGAGCCCACGCCCTCCCTGTAATGGGGGGTCAGTCCCCGGTGTGAGGTATGGACGCCAGACACACACACTCCGCGGAATGGGTGATGGCGACGAGGGCAGCCCTGGGCAAGAGGAGGGACATGCGCCGAGCTGGGGGGTGGGGGAGGCGGGGCGCACAGGCTCTGCGAGGCAGATGGGATGGGGGGGACTGGCACCGTCGTGGTCACGCCGGGCCCAGCCTCCCCTCCCGGGACTCCCCAGGGGCGCCAGGCCCGTAAGCCCACGTCACGGCTCAGGCCTGAGCAGAGGGCAGCCCCGGAGTGAGCCGTCTGGTTCAACCGCCCCAGCAGGGCCCTCCTCTCGCTCAGGGGGCACAGTGAGGCTGAGGATGAAATCCTCGAAGGGTGCGCCAGACAGCCAGGACGGGTCCAGAGGAGGCAGGGCACCCCGGAGCTCTCTCAGGAGGAGGCCCAGGAAGAGCACAGTTAGTCCCGGAGGAAGCCCGGTTCAGGGCACTTGGCCAGGAGCAGCCCTGAGGCTGTGCGTGGGGTGAGGCGGGCAGCAGGGAGCACCTCCGTGCAGCGGAGGGAGGCCCCTGGGGAAGCACTGTGCCCAGGTCTGCGGTCTCCTCCCCAGTCACTTGAGGGGTCTAGCTCCTCACTTGCTCCTACAGCCCGAGCACCGCGCACCCAGGCCCTGCTGTCTCCTCCTGGCAGATGTGCTGAGTGCATGTGTCTGGACCCACCTGGGAGCAGGACTCTTCTAGACCCTTCCCTCAGCCCATGGCGCACTAGTAGGCCCCTGCTCCCTTCTGCCTCCCCGGCAGTGGGTGTCCATGCCCAGCAGGCTGGGTTGCAACCCAGCTCAGCTCTGCTTGCTGGGTTTCCAGCCCTCAGGGGTGCCCTGTCCCTTGCTCCCCACCTCGGAGGCAGGATGGGACAGTGGTGTGCACTCATTCTCTGACCCCAGCACCTCGGGCTAGAGGCCTGGGGCAAGTCACTTGCATGCTCTGAGCCCAAACTGTCTGGGTGACAAAAGGGAGGGAACCCCTAGTCTGCCCAGCCACCTCTGAGCAAGCCTCCAGGGTATGATGCCCACAGCACTTCAAGCAGGACAGTGACCAGCCTGTACTGGGGGGTGGGGGCATGTGCCATAAGCTCACTGGAGAGCACGCAGTCCGGTGGCCGCAGAGCATGGGAGTCGTTAAAGAGAAAACCACTGAGCCCAAATGGTGTCACTTGTGCTAAAAGTCCATGATACCAAACCTCGATTTAATACCTGACCTAATTGCAGTTTCAACCTCTCCCATCATCGTAATCAACCAATCTGGGTGGAATCGCCTAATAAAGCCAATTAGGTCTTGGCTGAATTTTATTTGTTTTTTTACAGTTAACGCAGTGGTTCTGGAGGGAGGCCAGCTGGGCTCCCGCTCAGTCTCACACTTCCTAGCTGCGTGTCCTTGGGCAAGTATTTAACCTATCTGTTGTTCAGCTCATTCTCGGTGAAACTGGGACCAGACCAGTTATTTGTTCAGAGGATTAAATGAGCTAAAGCTCTCAGAACTCTATGGTTTTCTCTCCAGGTGGTGCTTGATAGACCCAAAGTTCAGGATCCCCAATAACCCATCTGGAAGGAGCAGAGCCCGATGCAAAAGCAAGAGAACTTTATTCGTGCTATAGTGCGGCTCTATCTCCAACCATCACCAAAGCAGCGACGGGAGAGAGAGAGAGAGAGAGAGAGAGAGAGAGAGAGCGCCAGGAGAGAACAAAGAATTTATAGGGGGGGTCTAGGTTGTGGGCAGGGGAAGCGCTTGTGGCCCCCGGGGATTGGTCAGGGGTCCAGTTACACAGGGGGGCTCAGGTCAGTTGACTGAGTCCACTTCTCTGCGTTTTCATCGGCAGGTATGGGCAACTGTTCACATTCTTGGTTAGGGGGAGGGGAGACAGAGAATGTTGCAGGATGGCGGTTGCAGAACAAAGGAGACATTATAAGAAGAATATATCGCAGAACATAGCGATATAAAAGTAACAAAGGCAACTACTTCAGGGAGTCAGTCCTGTCAGTGCTCATGCCTGCGCATCTCCTCTGCTGTGCTTCCTAATGATCCTGGCTGCGCTCCATTTTCCAGGAGGTGGGAGCTGGTGCTGGTGGGGTGGGCAGTGTCCTCTGTGAGGAGGAGGATGAAAGACTCCTGGCTACGGGTTTAGGCTTCACATTTTGAAAGTTACCACCTACTCCAGGCAGGGGTGTTAGGTGTCCCTTTCTCCAAAGGACACTGGAGCCCAACGCATGGCAGTAGAGTCACCACCTGCAGGTGGGGCCATCCCCGAAGGCTGAGCTAAAGCTCAGACCTGGAGGCCTGTCCTGGGAGCCCAAAGCAGGGCCACCTCCTCCAGGAAAAGGCAATGATGGATGGTTGGAGCCAGAGGAATTCCCTAAAGGCAGTACCTGCTGTCAGCAGGTTCCAGAAATGCCCGAGTGCCCCCGGGAGGCACCTGGTCCCAGGTCAACAGGTTGGCCTGGCTTCCTTCCCCAGGAGGGCCTGGGGCAGGGGTCCTCAAACTTTAAACAGGGGCCAGTTCACTGTCCCTCAGACCGTTGGAGGGCCGTACTATAGTTTAAAAAAAAAAACTATGAACAAATTCCTATGCACACTGCACATATCTTATTTTGAAGTAAAAAAAAACAAGGCGGCAAAAACACCCGGCGGGCCAGATAAATGTCCTCGGCGGGCCGCATGTGGCCCGCGGGCCGTAGTTTGAGGACCCCTGGCCTGGGGGCTTTTTCATGACCGAGGTAGCATACAGAGGAAGCATAGACAAGTAGGGCCAGGTGTGGGGACTTGAGTTTTATTTGAAATCATTAAAAAGAAGAATTCACAGCAGCATCTGTGGGGTTAGAAGGATCAGAGGCCAGAGGATGAGGGAGAGATGAAGGTAGCGTAGCTTGGGAAGATGGGCCTGGGGTGCCAGGAAGCGAGGGCCGCCCAGAAGGTCACCCTCCAGGACTGTCGCTTGCAGTGGCCACAGGGGATGGGCTCCACGCTGAGGGGCTTGCTCTGGGTCTCTGCAGCTGACTTGTAGCCCTCTAGTCTCCCCAACTCTTGGCCTAGGAGAGAGTGACCTTCACACAGCCCTGAGGGGCAGGGACAGGAGTCATCTCTACCTCTCTGCCCTGAGGGCTCTGGTACCCCAGGGGGATGCAGCGAGCCTGTGAGGGATGGGGGTCCCTGCCCAGGGCCCCAGGTGTAGCTCGGTGGCCCAGCCCCTACCTCCTCGACCGCTTCCTCTTTGGCTGCCTCATCCTCCTGGGGTGGGGCAGGTGGCTTCAGCTCCTCCTGTGGGGGGAGAGGGGGTGTGGTACCTGATGGAGGCACAGAGCCTGGCTGCCTGCCTCCAGGCCCCAGCCTCCCCGACCTCAGCACCCACTGCACACGATGAGCCCAGGTGAGGGTATGTGAGGGCCAGACAGACAGGGAGCGATGATCATGTAAGGGCCACAGGGAGAGCTGTCTGATGGTGCCGTGGCCTTCAGGGTCCCAAACACCTTGGAGTCTCTGCTTGGTGCTGAGTCCCTGTGCGGCCCCTGGCTGCACCTCCCTGAGGAGCCTGATGGGTGGGGTGGGTGGGGGTGGGCAGTAGCTCCTGAAGCCTCAGGCCTCACTCTACCCTCAGTGTCTTTGAATTACATGATCACACACCCTTGTCCTCCTGAGTCCCCAGAAAGCACTAGAAGAAGGGACATAGCATCTGTCACTGCACTGTGCACTCAGGTATCCTGAGGCCAGGAGCCAGGCATCCAGCTTGAGGCCTGACAGCTCAAAGCAGGGGGGCTGCCGGCATGGGGGGGGGGGGCTTGCTCCAGGCCCTCGCCATCCCCAGGAGCATGAGTGCCTCCTCTGTCCTTCTCCCTGCCTCCTGGTAGGCAGCTCCAGGCTCAGGCTGGTCTGCATTTATACTGTCCTCTCCCTTCCTGTCTCCTACCCCTACACCCAGCTGGATACTTGCCTGAGATGGAGGCTGGCCTAGGGGTGGTTGTGTGACAGCTGGTGGACAGGGCCTGTACCTCTGAAGGGTGTAACCTCTGTGCCACCATCCTACCCTTCGTGAATGGGGCATAAACCGGCACCGATGTCAGCCAGAGTCGGCTCAGGCTCTCCTGGTGGAGGTGGGTGGCCACCTGCTTAGTCTTGCTGCCCAGAGCAGGTGCATGATCGGTGGCATGAGTGGCCAGACAGGTCGTGCTGCATCCTTCCGAGGTTCACTGGAGGGTGAGTCGTGACTGGCCTGGGGCGGCCACCTCTACACCAGGGCCTGGGTGGCTCCAAGGGTCATTAGCCTCCAAGGTGCGGGAGCAGTGCCCAGCAGCTGTCCACCCGGAGCTCTTGTGCTGGGAGCAGGGCGGAGGCAGCGTGTCCTGCAGCACGTGGGGGTCCTGCCCAGAGGTCACCTGCCTTTGTGGGTGCTCACCACAAGCCTGTCCTCGTGGCGTCCTGAGGCCATGCGCTGCATCTCACACAGCCAGTGAGGCATGCTCTCGCCCCCTCCCATTTTAAAGATGAGGAAATGGATGCCCTGGCCAGTGTGGCTCAGTTGGTTGGGCATCGTCCTGTGCACCGAGGTCATCGGTTCGAATCCCAGTCAGAGCACATGCCCAGGTTTCAAGTTCCATTCTCCAGGGGGGGATGTATGGGGGGCAGCTGGTTGATGTGTTTCTCTCTCTCCCTACCCCTCTCTCCCTCTCAAAACCAAACCAACCAAACAAAAAATCCGCAAAGCATAACCTCAGGCGAGGATTTAAAAAAGATGAGGAAATGGAGGTCCAGGGAGGTCGAGGAGCCTCCCAGGCTGTGGCGCCAGGACAGGTTGGAGCTGGGGCCTGTCTCAGCCGGCCCTGCAGCCTGCCGGTAAGGGAGCTTCGAAGAGGATGCTTCGACCGGCTGAGCCGCGCTCTGCAGGGAGCACCTCCTGCCCCCAATGGATCCTGCTCCTGCCACTCTCCCGCCGCTATCTGCCAGAGCACAGGCTTGGAGCTGGCGGCCCTGGGCCTGCAGGTTCACCCAGACGAGCCATGGGGTGTGGACACGACACAGCCTCTCTGGGCCTCTGCACACCCTGCATGGCGCGTTGTGCCGGCTAAAGGAGTGAATGCGTGTCAGATGCTCCGAGCAGAGCCCTGCCCTGGTGGGTGGGATGTTTCACCCGCCAGCCCGCCTCCGGGGAGTGCCCGCTGTTCCAGTGCGCTCTGCCGGGGCAGCACACAGACACACGTGCACACGCACACACCATCACACACACATTCACCCACACTCTGATGCGCACTCAACAGCACACAAAGGCAAGAGGAGAGGGGCGTGTCCAACTTCCGTCTCCACCACCAGGGGGTGCTGCTTCCCAGCTCCTGGAGGAGGAGGCGGGGAGGGGCTGCCGGCAGCGGGGCAAGAGAGCCTGGCGCTGCCCTGGCTGCCTGTCACCATGTGGGGCCTCAGGTCCTGGGGTCACTGGTCAAACGTGGTTCACCCTAAAGGCCGGCACCACTCAGAGGGCTGGTTTTGAGACTGGCTTTCCCTTTGGGCCTCACACTGCCCCTCACAGGGGCGGTGTGAGGATGGCCCATGAGTCTGTGCAGACACCCTTGCCCTAGGCCTCTGGTTCCCTGAATGTCATGGGTGATCGTGTTCCCCCCCCCCCACCCCCCAGCTGGCCTCTCTGGGGCCCGGAGGAGAGGGCGGGGCTCTGAGGATCCGGGCTGCGCCAGGCCTCACCTTGCGCACCACTCCGGAGGTGACCGCGATATTCTCCGCCTCCTCCACCGTCTTGGTGGCCACGGTGTTGACGCTGCTGACCACCGCTTCACTCACAGCATTGGCCTGCTCCTTGGTCTTCTCAGCCACTGTGGGGGGACTCTGGCTGGCCGCGGCCCTGACCCTGACCCCTCCCACCTTTCCCAGGGCACCTGAGCCTCTGGTTCTGCTCAAGAGCGGGGGGCTGCCCCTCCTGGTGCTCAGGGCTCTGATAACTGGGAGGCCAACCCTGGGTCCTGAGGGGTCTGAGGGGTCTGGTCTGTGTACAGCTCGAGACCCCGGTGGGGAGTAAGGGGGACCTGAGCTTGGGCCTTAGTACCGGGTGCAGAAGCCCCTGGGGGTCTCAGTCCCTTCTCCCCTAGTCCTGGGCTCCTCACCTGAGGTCACGCTCTGCACGACACCCTCCTTGGTCTTGGCTCCTGGGGAGGAAGTGGAGGCATCAGCCCAGACCCACTCCTCCTGGAGGGGGCGGGGGTGTGCAGTTGTCAGGGCAACAGAACAGCTGGACAAGCTGTGGGGTCAGTAGTGGGTGAGGACAGTGTCTGGAGACCAGCAGTCCCTTTAAAGCAGGGGTTCTCACCTTTCTGGCCGTTTAAATACAGCTCCTCATGTTGCGGTGACCCCCAACCACACAATTATTTTCGTTGCTACTTCATAACTGTGATCTTGCTACTGTTATGAATCGTAATGCAAATATCTGATATGCAGGATGGTCTCAGGCGACCCCTGTGAAAGGGTCGTTCGACCGCCAGAGGGGTCACCACCCACAGGTTGAGAACACACAGCTGCTTTAAAGGCTGCTTCCTGCTGTCCCTGGGGGAGGGGCAGATGGGAGTGGACAGGACATGATGGCGGATGAGAGAGACCAGGCCTGAGGGGGGTCTGGGCCCCGCCTGGGTGTGGCCTGAGCCTGGGAAGCTGCAGCAGGACCCACTGCTGACCGGAGCTGAGTCATCAGCTCTGCCTCCTCTTCCTCGGGAGGAAGCCGAGGAGGGTGGGGCTGGGTCTTTGCTCCTCAGTCCCACCCCTTCCCCTGAGGAGAGGAGGCCTGTGGCAGGGTCTCCTACTCAGTGTGGCTTCTTCCCGAGCCCAAGGGCCCACGGCGATGAGGGAGCAGGGCTGTGTCTGTGCACGTGCACACAGAGAGGTGTGGCTCAGAGCTGCGCACCCCTCTTGCTGTCCTGACCCAGGGACTCCTGGGGCCCCGAGGAAGGCCAAATGGACACTGGGGGGGCAGGAGAGGGGGTGCTTCAGGGCCCAGAGACCTGAACCTACAGCCAGGTCCTCATCCTTCAGTAACTGGGCATCCCGGGCTCCAGCCCCCAAGCTGCCCCACCCAAACTCACCCACATACATGACACCCTCCTTGGTCTTCTCAGCCGCTTCCGTCACCCCCTGCTTGGTCTTCTCCACAGCACCCACCACACCCTCCTTGGCGATGGAGAAACCCTTCTTGAAGACGTCCATGGTGGTGGCAGGAACAGAGCCGGCTCTGCTGCAGGCTGTGCTGGAGCTGGCAGTGCTGCCGCAGCCACTGTCCCCGCTGCCGCCGCCTCTTATTGACGCCGATGAAATATTGATGATGCAGACGCTGGCCTATGGAAGCCCAGCCAGTCTGGGGGTGGGACAGGGGGGAGGGAGAGAAGTGGGAGGGAGGAAAGGAGGGAAGGAGGAAAAGAGGGAGGGAGGGAGAGAGGGAGAGGAATAGAGGCTGGCAGCAGGGTCCAGGTCCCCTGGGCCCCGACTGGCTTCACCTCCCCTCCTACCCCGCCTTCCCCAAAGGGGCTGCAGTGGTCTGGGGTCTGGATGTCTGGACGCATCCTTAGCCATCACTGTCTTTCATTCACTCGCTGCCCAACCCCCGCAGGGCCATCCTGGCCAGGTGCTCCCAGGCCTGGGGCTGTCGTGTCTGTGACATCTAGGCCATGAGGGGAAGAAACTTTGCTCCCAACACCCAGGTAGGGTAGGGGTCAGGGCCATCCAGTCCTGTCAGGCAAGAGTGGCCAACCTTCCAGACCGGCCGGGGCTGCCCAGCCACTCCTGAGGGAGCCCCGTCCTGCTGTGGCACAGTGACATGGAGGAGCTGGGGTGGGGCCCACCAGATGCCCTGGCCTCTGGTGATGCACTGTGGCCCTCAGACAGCTCCCTTGCCCCCTGAGCTTCTCCCCACTTGCTGGCCACCAGTATGAATGCATAGCAGGCTCCCTGAGACTCACCAATGGCCTTTTGTAGCCCCACCTTGACCCTGTGCTCTTCTCCTGACTCCATGGGACACAGCGAGTGGGGACACCTCCTGTGCAGCAGGAATAGCACCAGGTTGGGTCCAATTGGACCTGGGTTTGGCAACCTCGGTACTTGAGTTCGGGCTAGGAAAGAATTCAGAGCCAAGACCCAAACTATACGAGAACATATAATCTAATAAAAGAGTAATATGCAAATCAACCCTCACTCCGAGACACCTAAGCCACGCCCACCAGCCAAGCCATGCTCACCAGGCAATCAAAGCGGCTGTATGCAAATTAACCCAGCCAAGATGGTGGCTGGCAGCCATGGAGCTGGAATAAGCAGGAGGCTTCTGTTAGGCTGGTTGGGCCTCTGCTCAAAGCAACAATGTTTCAATTATAGAAGATAAATAAACCCCAGAAACCTGATTCCAGCCAGCCTTGCTGGGACGCTTGGTCAATGGGGGCTGTGGGCAGCCTGAGCTGGAATAAGCAGGAGGCTTGCCCCAGCGATGGAGGAAGCTAAAGTTCCTGTCTGCCTAGGCTGGCTGTGGCCTCTGCTCATGGCAACAAAGTTTCAATTATAGAAGATAAACAAACCTCAGTTACCTGCTTCCAGCCTTGGAAGTGCTGGGAGCTTGGATTGTCAGGGGCAACCTGACCTGGGCTCTGGTTAAAGCAACAAAGTTTCAACTTTAGAAGTTAAATAAATCCCAGCCAGCCTTGCTGCAAACAGCCATCAGCCCCTCACCCAGGCTGGCCAGGCATGCCAGCAGGTGGACATCCCCTGAGGGGTCTCAGACTGTGAGAGGGCACAGACCGGGCTGAGGGACCCCCCAAGTACACAAACTTTTGTGCGCCAGGCCTCTAGTTTATTTATAACATCACAAAGGTGGAAGAGTAACCTGTAGAAGAAATGAATTGTAGAGGTACAGGAAGGGCCCTTGGAGCTTGGGAGTGAGGAAGGCGGAGGTGAAGAGGGGGAGGAAAGAAGGGAAAGGCTCTCGCTGCTCCCAGGAGGGAGGGAGAGGCGCCGGGCCTCCATTCGAGGGGCTTTAAGGGTGAGATTTTAGGAAAGGTCCCGGGGTTGGGGGAAGGTCTCAATAGAAGATCAAGCAGCTTTCCAGGTGTGTCCTTTCAGTCTAGGTCTCCACTGATTGGTCACTATTCCGCTGGTCCTGAGGGCAGCCTTGGTGTCACTTGTCTGGCCTCTCTGGGCCTGGAGCTGAAACACAACTGAGACCTAGGTGTTACCTCCAGCGAGGAAAGGTCACCGCATGCCAGGGGAGGACAGGTCACCCTGGGGCGAGTCCCCCCTACATTCGTCCTTTGCTGGCACCCAGGGTTCCCACCCTGGTGACCTGTACCTGGCTCATCGTCCTTGCTCTGCTCATATCTGTAACTGTCTACCACACCTGGGCCTCCCAAACCTCAGGGTCCCTGAACCCAAGTCCTCTCAGGGCCAGGAACCAGCTGGGCTGTTGACTGCCTTTGTGGGGTGGGGAGTGTATGTGTGTGTGTATGTGTGTGTGGCTGGACCAGATGCACCGGTGGGCTGGCCTAGGCCACTTCCTTTCTTTGTTGTCCCAGCCTTCTCTTCCTTCTGCGCCTTCACTTGAAGCAGTTTCTGGAATCACCGGCAACGGCTGAGCCTGCCCACTGCCAAGATGATCCTGACACTGCTGCTCAGCCTCGGGGGGGCCCTGGGCTGGGGGCTGCTGGGGGCCTTGGCCCAGGGCCCTGGTCCCAAGTTCTCTAGCCCACACAGCCCTGGGCTGCCTGGGGTCTGGATGTCAGAGCCTGAGGACATCGGCAGCCACAGACGGTAAGGAGGAGCCTGGGCTTGGGGGAGGCCCTGGGCCCAGCTCAGTCAGAGCAGGGCTCTCTGGACCTCAGTGACTCACCTGTGAAATGGGCTAATGTTATCTATAGGCTGGGCAGTTGTGAGACTGAATGAGGTGCCAGGATGCCCTTCAAGAGGCCACCCCCCGTCTGACCTGTGGCAGGGAATGGACCCGAGGGTTGGGCAAGTCTGGAGGACTCCTTGCCATCAACCAGCCAGCATGGGGGGCTGTGGCTCCGAATTTTCCAGCTGGCCTGGCAGTGGCTCCTGTTCTTGGAAGTCAGTCAGTTCCGAAAGCTGAGCTGAGGTGAGGCTGGCCTTAAGCCGTGAAGGAAAGGCGCTCCTGGGGACTGGATTGTGATGTGAGTGCCAGGGATGGCAGGGTGTCGGGCTGGCTCTGAGAGTGAGCAATCTGAGAGGGTGCCCGCTGCATCTGCAGAGCAGAAGGCGTGCCCCCGGGGGATGGCCCAGTCGCCTCGCCACTGGACCAGGACACTGTTTGCCAGTGTTTAGTTTGTCCAAGGACAGGGATCTTCCCGCTGGGTGAGGGACCAGGTCCGTGGGTCCTTCCACCAGGTGCAGCTGACTGGCCGGGCACCTCGCCAAATGTTATCTCAGTTCATCCTCCCAACAGCACCAGTTACAGAGGAGGCACCTGAGGCTTAGAGAGGCTGAGCAGCTGGCCAAGATCACACAGCTCAGGAAAGCCTGAACCAGGACCTGAGCTGATTCTCAAGTTCATGCTCTGGTCCCTGGAGTGCTCACAGGCAGCCCTGGCCCTCAGATGTGCCTACTCCCCCGCTGACAGCCTCCCAACTCAATTGAAGGATCTGCGTGGATTTGGAGAGTGAGAAGGCCCAACTCACACCTCCCCAGGCTGCCCTCTGGCTGTCTGAGAGTCACCATTGTGCAGACTTACAGAATGTAAGTCAGGGACGGCCCTGACTCTTCAAGGTCAATGTGTTTACTGGACACTTTCCCAAACGCAAATTTGATTAGGAAGAGGCAGGAGGGTGAGAGTAAGGGAGGGAAGGGCTGGCCCCATTCCTGTCCTGCCCCCAGGTCTGCTCAATCTGGGAGGCACAGGGGATGCTTAGCTGGGAGCCCAAGCCCAAAGCTGTCTCCGTGCCCCTGTCTCCTTTGATGAAAGGGAGCATGAGGGGCCTCCTGGATGGGAGGAAGTAGGAGACCTCCTCTTCCTCCCCTGCCCCAGGGCTGTGGGAGGGTCAGCACTCTCTTAGCCCAGGGAGGGAGGGCCTGTGGGCTGCTCAGGGCTGTCTTGCGGGGCTCCCTCAGCCATTGTCTGGGTGGCCCGGGTGTGTGCAGAGGGCGTGGGGTTGCACATCAGGGTACCTCAGCCAGGAATTCCCAAGCAGGGTCCCAGGCCTAGCCCTAAGAGGCTCCTGGGGTCCCCGCAGGCCTGCGGGGTCTCCTTCACACAACCGGAAGCTGCGGTTCCCACGCCAAGCCCAGGCCCTCAAGGCCTCCGCAGGGGCCGGAGAGAAAGGAAGGAAACCGCACAGCTTCCTCCACCAAGTGCTTCCCCGCTCCTGGGAGGGGAGGAACCAGGAACAGGCGGGCCTCCTGCGCTCAGGCAGGGCGCCCGGGCCAGGCTCCTGCCCCGCGTTTGCCCATCACGCCAGGGTCCGAGCCCCGGGCCAGGCCTTGGGCCAGACCCAGAAAACATCCTTTACGGGAAGGTTGAACATGTCAACAAGAG
The DNA here is from genome assembly GCA_004026665.1 of Murina feae. Lineage (NCBI taxonomy): Eukaryota > Metazoa > Chordata > Mammalia > Chiroptera > Vespertilionidae > Murina > Murina feae. The sequence goes on from PVJC01013274.1 coordinate 12,154, forward strand.
AAATCTCCAAACTTGTAGAGAATTATTATGCGTTTGAGCCAACCTGACAATGGCCAGGAAGGAAACCTTAACAAATTGAGAAAATGCTCTGGAGAATGCCAGCTTGCAGCCTATTCTGTACGTTAGTGGAAGCCGTGTCAGAGGGTTCCATGGAGCCCACTGGTGGCGGATTAAGGGGTGGGAGAGAGCGCAGCGGGAAACCCCTGGGATCGGGGGAAAGCACAGCAGAGACACACGTTCACGTTGGTGGACAAGGACTTAAAAATTCACACTTACACACCTAGAGATGGCATTTGGGGGGACAAGATGACAATGAGGGGTCTGTGGCCCCCTGCTCTGCTGTGGGGTGCCCTGAGGGGTCAGGAAAAGGAGGGAGCCCTGACATTCCAAAGGAATGCTGTCTTAGAGCAAAAAGAGGGCAGACAGGCCTCAGGAAGAGCCTGACCTCGGCAGGGAAGCTGGGGCCTGGCTGTGAGTTCCCTCGTGAAGTCTCCTGTGTGGTCACTTTGTCTCTGAGTTTGCAGGCCGGTCATGCCGGCCTCCCCGAGCTGTCGGGTTTAGTATGTGATCCCATTTTTGTCCACACAGAACAGCGTGGTGCCCCATGCAGGCCTGGGCAGGAGGAGGGACGTGGTTGGGTGCTTCCCAGTTCCCAGGGGACCCCAAGGAGAGGGGCCGGGTGAGTCAGCCTCCTGGGTGTTGGCCTCCATGAGAGAAGAGGCTCCTCCTGCTCCTTGGCTTTGATGGGGGTGGGGAGAGCAGCGGGTTAGGATGTGAGCTCCTCAGAGGAAGGGCTGAGCCTGCAAGGGGACAGCTGAGCCCCGACAAGGTGCCCCATTCCACATGGTTCTGACAGCCCTGCAATCACCGCTATTCTCTCCATTTACATGCTGTGAGGCTTGCGGGGAGGGGGTGGGGGTCCAGGACACCCTGCTCCTAAGAGATAGGTCAGAGCTGGGCCCACAGACCCCAGGTGACCTCTTCCTGTCTCCCACCCTGAAGACCCCTCCCGGGAGGGGCAATGAAGACCTGCCACGCCCAGCCCGTCTGGCCCAGCCTGAGCAGCTGTGAGTTTTTGCGGCTGGGCCTAAGCAGCCATTTCACTGGGGGTCACACAGGTCAGGATGGAGCCCGGTCCTGCTGCTTGAGGCCCAGGGCCCCGGACACGGCCCCGGTGGGCAGAGTCCTGGGCAGAGAAGCCTGGCTCTGGGCAGGTGCCACGGGCTCAGGCTCTGCGGCCACGGTCTCTTTCTAGCTCAGAGACAAAGCCTTGCGACTCACCCTGGGGGGGGGGTCACCTTCCTAGTTGATCCAGGCCCCCCAGAGCAAGGCTGCTGAGAGCACGCCTCCTCCCAGGAAGGCTCAGGCGCTGGGTGGCTTTCACTGGCTGGTTAAGAGGCACTTACTCCAGGGGTGGTGGCTGCAGCACATCCATAATTCAGGAGGCTACGCCCCTGCCCTGGGAGAGGCTCTGTGCCTTCTCCACAGCTTCTCCCGAGGCCAGCAGTGTGAATTTTCTCCATCTTTCCAGAACCAGTATGTGTGGGGGGGGGAGGGGCAGGGCTTGTTCAAATGTCACCCTAAGGACAGGCGGGGGAGGGGGCAGGCCACCCAGCTCCCATTAGAAGCTCTGAGGACTCAGCTACTGCTCTCCTGCCTGGGACTGGGCATCAGGTCAGGGCAGCCCCAACACAGCAGGAAGCACCCTGCACTGTTCTCTAGGTGGGTCCTGCCTTGGAGAGGAGGGTGCAAAGAGGGCGCAGGCCAAGACCAAGAGGCAGGGACAATGGGCACCTCAAGGAACTGGGTTTGGGGGTGCTCAGAGGGCCAGCGAGAAGCTGCCAAGAGCTGGCAGAAACCAAAGCAAAGGTCAGGAATGTTCCCAGGGCCTCTGGGCCAGCAGCCTGCACTGTGCCAGGGAGGGCTGCCCGGGTGGGGGCGTGGGCAGGTCGCAGAGAAAGTCCCAGCGGAAGGGTGGCGCCACCGCTGCCAGTCCCGGAGCTGAGTGGAAAGTCCCGATCCCTGGACCCACGCACAGCTCAGCAGGTGCGAGGGGTGAACGCTGCCCCCACTGTGGGCTGGTGCACTCGGGCCTGTGATTCCCTGGGGTGCAGGCTGGGCCCTGCACTGTGGGTGTGAGCAGCGTTCTTGGCCTCCACCCACCAGATGCCATTAGCACCCCCGCCCTCCCAGCCGTGACAACCATAAATGTCTCCAGAGGTTGCCAAGTACATGGGGGGGCGGGGAGGGGGGGGAGGGAGCCTCTCCCTTTTGAAAACCACTGGTTCCGAGAAATACTTTCTCTAGGCCTGAGCCTACGTTCCAGGCATTTCCAGGGGGCCCAGGGCGGGCCGGTGCTTCTGGTCCTTGGAACAGTGTGTGCCGGCTGACTGCCAGCACCTTCCCAGGCCACCGCTTCAGTGCTGCATGGACGTTCTCTGCTTGAAATCCGGGCCGGCTTCCTGGGCATGTGGCCCAAGCAGCCTGCACAGCCTGGGCACGAGAGGGGCCCACATCTGGCGCATCTCTGCTGCTGGCCTGCATTTTCATTTTGCATCGTGCCCTACACAGCATGCAGTCCTCGTGTGTAAATACTAGTGTGTACTCACTGCCCCTTGAAGAAACACTTGGCTGACCCTCTGGGAAAGAGTCAAGCCTCCTACACGTTTGTGAGACAGTCGGTCGGAAGCCCCAGGCCCCTCTGGTCCTCAAAGACAATGGCTTTGGCCCTTCAGTGACTCCTCGGCGTTTGTCTCTGGACCTGTGGCTGGTTCCTGGGGCCACTTCTTGGCATATGGTGTGACCTGTGATTCGGCTCTCGTTCCCACTCCACACCCCAACCCCAGCGTGCCTCGGGGGACACACAAGAGCACACACACCCGGGTACACACTTCCTAGCTGGCCCTTTCCCATACGGTCACTTTGAGTGTTTGCATTCATATGACTACATATGCTACTTAGAGTTGACCCTTGAAATAACGGTGTATCCCCAGCCCTGTGAATTTTTGGTTTTCCCTAGAGGAAGCAATTGCCTTTTTCCTTTTGCTACTTTGCTGTGTTTTTTGTTTTTTAATATTTTTTTATTGATTTCAGAGAGGGAGGGAGGGGGAGAGAGAGGAGAGAGAGAAGAGAGAGGGGGAGAGAGACGAGAGAGGAGAGAGAGGAGAGGGGGGAGAGAGAGAGAGAGAAACATCAATGATCAGCTGCCTTCTTCAGGCCCCTTACTGGGGATTGAGCCTACAACCCAGGCATATGCCCTTGACTGGAATTGAACCTGGGACCCTTCATTCTGCAGGCTGACGCTCTACCCACAGAGCCTGCCAGGGCGACTTTGCTGTGTTTCAGTCACATTCCGTACTCTCAGCCAGCTGCTCACAACAGGACTCACCTGGTCTCCTTGGAGACCCCGCTGTCAGCTGCAGCTGTGCTCGGGCTGGGTGGCCTCACCCCCGCCCTGGGCCTCCGGCTAGAACTCCTCCTGTTTCCTAGTTTGGTGCTTTCCTCTTTCTGCTCTCATGGCTTTTCTTTCTTCTTCTCAGCTCTCTACATTTATTTTGCAAATGATAGTTCTCACTTTAGTAACACATCAGCAAGATTTTCTGAATTATCACAATCCAGTTTTTTTTTTGTTCTTTTTAACACATTCATTTTTTAATTGATTTTTACAGAGAGGAAAGGAGAGGGAGAGTTAGAAACATCGATGAGAGAGAAACATTGATCAGCTGCCTTCTGCACGCCCCCTACTGGAGATGGAGCTTGCAACCAAGGTACATGCCCTTGAATAGAATCAAACCCAGGACCTTTCAATCCAAGGGCCAACGCTCTATCCACCGAGCCAAACCAGTTAGGGCCACAATTCAGTTTTTTAAACAAATAATGTTTTGAAAAATCGAGGAGTCCTAAAATTCAATTTCTTTTGAGGTTTGCCCTGGCTCAGTGGTTCAGTTGGTTCGAGTGTTGTCCAGTACACCCACAGGTTATGGGTTCAGTTCTAGTTAGGTTTCGATCCCTGGGCAGGGTGCATATGGGAGGCAGTCAATCAACGTTTCTCTCTCTCTCTCCCTTCCCCTCTTTCAAATCAATAAACATATCCTTGGGTAAGAATAAAAAATTTTTTTAAATTTTATTTTTCAATTATAGTTCACATTCAATATGATTTTGTATTAGTTTCAGGTGTGCAGCATAGCACCTAGACAATCATATACTTTATAGAGTGTCCCCCCAGACATTTCAAGTGCCCGCCTGGCACCACACACAGTTATTACAATACTAGTGACTGTATCCTGAGCTGTACTTCACATCCCGGGACTGTTGTGCAGCTGCCAATCTGTACTTCTCAATCCCCTCACCTTCTCCACCCAGTCCCCCAACCCCCTCCCTTCTGGCAACCAGGAGTCTGTTCTCTGCATCTATGAGTCTGTTATTTATTCTGTTCTTTGGATCCCACAGAGAAGTGAAGTCACATGGCACTGTCTTTCTCTGACTGACTTCTTTCACTTAGCAGCTACCCACTAGGTCCAACCATGCAGTCCTGGCATGGCGGCCTGCTGCCGTGGGTGTCTTGTGGGGCGCAGTGGCTCAGTCTCCCAAGTCACCTGAGCTGGGTGTCCCAAGAAAGCCCCTGGGTGGACTATGTGAACCCTCCTGTGTGGTTGTCTGGATTGAGTTTGGCCATCCGTGGGCAAGGTCGACCCTCAGTCTGGTGACCTGAGGATCCAACCCTCACGGTGTATGAGCCGCTGTGTGGGGCTGAACTGTGAAGTGTATCCCCGTGCCGCTGAGATTTTCCGAGATGATTTTCCTCTGAGTGGGTAGACATGGGCTGGTGATCTGATGTGGTCTGAAGCCTGCCACCTGTGGTGTGTTGGCTCTGGGCCTCTTGAGAGGGACTTCTGTGCAGGTCAATGGCAGAGGCTGCCTATGACCAGTCCTGGGATACCTGTTTGCAGTCCAAAATGACCCACAGTTTATGGTGGGCGGGGACTCAGGGTGCCGGCAGGGTGAGGCCAGCAGAGCTGCTGGGGCTGCCACCGACTAAGGTATGACGCGTGGAGGGAGGGCTCTGCACAGGAACCGTGGTGCCAGGCGGGTGCATGAGAGGAAAACGGCTCTCACCCCAGAGCCACACCCCAAGTCTGCCCAGATCCCCTCAAGTGCCTCTGAGAAAGTCTGCACCACGGACCCAGACTGGCCCCGCTGCAGGCTCCTCCACAGGGGCAAGCTCACAGACAGGGCCACAGGGAGTCGGAGGGTAGGGCCAGTGCCTTCCCCGGGCTGATGCCCTGGGGGGAGTGCTGACCAGAAAGATGGTGTCTGTGGGCGGCTGGGAGAGGGACTCAGCACAGGGGCCGGTGGTGGTCCCCCTCCCCCCTCAGCCACACTACCTAGTCTGTCCCTGTGGGATGCCCGTCCACTCCTCACCACCTTTCCTCAGCCAGGGCCCAGGGTAAGTGGCCGTAAGGGAGATTTTGTGCACTGGCCCTTCAAGAGGCGCCTGACTCCAGCCTCTCCCTGGTGGCTGTTGCCCTGCCCGGCTGATGTTCACAGGCAGGTGTTCCCTGGGCCCCTGTTCCTGGCCCTGGTGCCCCGGGCTGCAGGGCCCGGCGTGGGGTGGAAACCCCGACTCCTCAAGGGAACCTTTGCAGCTCATGTCCCCCCAGGTTCCCAGCTGCCGCACGTGGGCGTGCGGTGGGCCTGTCCACTTCCCGCGCTTCCTACCGGTCCCCATGGCGTCTCTGTAGATGCTGGGTATGAGCGCTATCGGTCTGTTGTTCTGTGACTTATTTGTAGCTCTGGTTGGTCCCGGGAGGGTGAGTGTAGCTTCTGCTAGTCCACAGGCAGCTTCCCTCCTCCCTTTCTCTTCTTCGGGGCATCTTCTGGCACAAGGCACTGAGCTTGGGCAGGGCCTGCCAAGGGCCCAGAGAGCTCTACGGGCTGGCCCAACTGAGAATCTCACTGACTGGCCTGCGGGGGCCTGAGGCTCTGATTTCTAAAGCACCACCTAGTGGTCTGATGGGGAGATGTGGTGGCGAGACGCTCCAGCAGCTCCCTGATGAGAGTGGCTGGGAGGAAAGGGCTGGAAACCCGCATGAGTGGGTGCTCCCTGGGCTGAGCGTCGCCCTGGGCCAGCAAAGGTTGCCAGTTGATTCCAGGCAGATGTGATCCCCGGTGTGGGAGGCCACCATCAATGTCCTCCCAGCCCCCCGCCCCCCCAAGCGTGTCTTCAGGTGAGGACTAAAAGAGTCTTTATTCTGCCTCCTTACCAACAGTCAGGCTGGATACTGGATTCTAAGCTGGAGATAATGTTCTTTCAGTATTTTGCAGGCAGGTAGTTCTCCACTCTGCTCTAGTTTCTAGGATGGCTGCTGAGAGGGTAGAGGCCATTCTAACCAACGGGGTGTGTGTGTGTCTTGGTTTTATCTCTGGAAAGTGTTCTAAAATATGATGATGATGTGCTTTGCTTGGATGTGAGTTTATTTTTATTGTATTGTGGGTTGGTGAGGCTCTTTAAATCTGAAGATTCAAGTCCTTCACTTCTGAAATATATATATATTTCAGGTTGGATGTTGGATTTCCAAATATCGCTCCTCTTTACTTATTTTTTAAAATCTTTTTCTTCTACTTTTCATCTCTCTCTTTGCTCTTCTTTAAGGGAAATTTCTTTGACTTTATCCTCCAACACACACACACACACACACACACACACACATTTTATCCTGAGGATATATTTTTATTGATTTTTAGAGAGAGAGGGAGAGAGAAACATTGGTTGCCTCCCATACTTGCCTTGACCAAGGATTGAACCCTCAACCTAGGTATGTGCCCCAATAGGGAATCAAGCCTACAACCCTTTTTGGGATACAGGACAATGCTTGAATCAGCTGAGCCACCTGGCCAGGCTACTCTCTAACATTTTTATTACATTTTTTTCTGCATTTCTACTGTTATGTTTAATTCTTGAGTGTTCTTTGTTGTTATTGTTTTTGTAAATCCTCACCTGAGGATATTTTTTCCATTGCTTTTTAGAGAGAATGGAAGGGAGGGAGGGAGGATGAAATAGAGGAACATCCGTGTGAAAGAGACACATTGATTGGTTGCCTCCAACATGCCCCAATTGGGGCTGGGGACAACCCAGGGCCCAAGGATTGTTTTGTTGTCCCCTTTTTAAATAGCTTATTTTTCTTATTTACTAGATTCAATAAGCATTCATCAATCTATTAATATTAATGCAAATTTGAGGAAAGCTGTCTTCTCTCTGCAGTCTTAAATTTCTACGAGGGGCCTGGTGCACAAAATTCATGAACTCGGAGGAGTGGAGTCCCTCAGCTCAGATTGCGAGAAGGTGCAGGCCAGGCCAAGGGACCCCATGGGTACATGTTTGGGGCCAGGGAGGGATATAGGAGAATGGCCAGCTGGGGAGGGACTGTGGGAGGGCTCCAGGGCATGTCCAGCCTGTCTCAGTCCTGATGGGCAGCAAGCTAACCTACCAGTTGGAGCATGTGCCCCCTGGTGGTCAGTGCATGTCATAGCAAGGGGTTGAGTGATTTTAGCATATTAGTATATTATGCTTTGATTGGTTGCACATTAGGCTTTTATTATAAAGGATAAGCTGATTTTTTTCCTTTTGCTCATTTTGACCTCCCTCTTTTGTAATAAAGATTTTCTCAGGGGTCAGCCTTGGGTGTCCACCCACCTGAGATAAGTGAGGTTGAGAAGCCGAATGGAAGCTGGAAGTGTGGGTGGGCTTTCTGTCTGTCTTGTAGCTGCTCTGCTGAGCTAGTGCCTGGAGCCCAGGATGTCAGTGCCTCCAGGTCTTTCCTCCTGAGAAGGTCATTCTTTGATGGGTACTCAGCCTCCTGCTGAGGGAGGTGCCTGGGAGCCAAGGAGAAAATGGCTGGGAGGGTCTCTACACTCAACATGGCTATGGTTACTCAGTCCACTTCGATCCCTCCATCCCTCCCAGCATCCCCGTGTGACCGTGCAGGGTGGTCCCAGAGATCAGCCACAGAGAGTAAAGGCCACCGCCACCATCCAGTGCACACTCCCATCACCTCTGACCTGGAATCCTGACACAACCACTTACCTCTTGTCCCCTCCTGTCCCTTCTGTCCCCACAAAGGAGTGAGGTAGCTCTTTCATGTCCCTCTTTAACTCTGAAGCCTCTCCTAAGTAGCCCCCCACCCCACCCCTTGCACCTCTGTGGGGCCACATCCCTCTTTCACAGTCCTGGTGCCTCGTCTGGTCTCTCTGTGCAAGACACAGCCTGAGAGTCCTTCCAGGCCAGAGCACTTGTCATACCACCTGAGATGGCCCACTCGCCCCTGGGGCCTGAAGTGAGGTCTGCACTTCCATACGGTCACCGGTGTTCTGCACGTGAGCCTGGCCCCTGTGCTGAGTGCCGAGCGGAACAGAGCCAGGAAGTCACAGCTACTTGCCCCTGGAGCTCTGCTCTGGGAGCTGACTGAGGGGAAGGGTCAGCAGAGAGCTTCGCTGCTCCTGGACCTGCAAGGCACATGGGAGGCTGCCTCCTGGATTCAGGATGCGAGACGCCCCACACTCCCCTGTAGGGCCTCAGTGTGGGCAGCCTTCCCAGAGAAGGGACATCGGGGCAGGCTGCCTTCCCTGTACCTACTTGAAAGCCTATTTCCATGATGGCCACCGTGGGGCCTGACTAGGGAGCCGGGGCCTTCCTGCAGCCGGGCCTCTGTGAGGGAAGCTGTGAGTGCTGATGGAGAGGCTGGGTCTGCAGCATCCGCTGAGCACATGCCAGGCACCAATCCTCATAAGCCCTTGGAGGAGGGGTTACAATCTCCATGGGGAAATGCAAATGGCAGCTAAGTGCCTGGCAGTGTGAGTTCAAACTCAGGACTCCTCAGGCCCCATGGGCCCTGCTGCGCCCTGGCACCAGGAGAAAGTGAGTTCTTCCTGCCTCCGTGGGCCATTTTGCTGTGTGACTTTTGAGGGTCCTCAGTCTCTCTGTGCTGGCCCTGGGGAGGCTCCCTAAGGTAGCAGGCCAGGTGCCCCGGGGTGGGGGGCGGGTTTGGTTTGTGGAGTTCTTGCTCAGGGGGCCAAGGGTGGAGCATTCCCTGTTCGGTTAATGGACCCCACAGTCATGGTACTGGGGGGGGGGGGCACTCAGCACTGAAACTTCCTGTTGACCTCTAGGAAGGGTGGTGGGTGCCCGGGCATGGCAGCAGCCCTCTCCTCTTGTTTGATTTTTCCAGCAACTGGTGCCCCTACCAGAAGTCCAGGCTGGTCACCTTTGTAGCTGCTTGCAAAATGGAGAAATTCCTCATTCACTCACAGCAGCCGTGTCTGCAGGGAGCTTCGGACTGCCAGAGAGTCAAAGTCATGTGAGTGGGTCAGGCTGGGGTAGGCCACTGGCCCAGTTCCCGCCGCGGCTCACCTGGAGTTGCTGAGCTGGCTGTCTCCCTCCAGGTACCGCGTAGCCCACAAGCCGGTGTACCAGGTCAAGCAGAAGGTGCTGGCCTCCGTGGTCTGGAGGTGCTGCCCGGGCTTTGCTGGCTCTGACTGCCAGCACCATGGTAGGGCTCCATGTGGTCCCCTCCCACCTCAGCCTCTGACCCCGGCGGTCACAGCTCCTCTGACCACTTGGGGTCAACATCTGATGCCTCCTCCCTGCAGATCCCGCTGTGACCCCTGAGCCCGCAGACCTGGGTGATGACTTCCAGGAGCACCGGGCCGGGCTGGCTGGCGTGGAACCTGGTACGCTGCTTCCCTGGAAGGTGCAGGAGGGGCAGGCAGACAGGACGAGCTGTGTGCCAGGCTCTCTCTCCTCTGATAAAGCAGTGCCATCTCAGGAGAACTCGGCCCCCAGAACCAGCAGGGCCCCTCTGAGGCTCTGCACCGCCCTACTCCACACCTAGGAGGCCAGGCCGCCTGCCTGCTGGCCATGCACATCATCCCTGTCCTTGACACCATTTCTAGGAAGGACAGCTTCACCTGGCACCTCCCTTGCCCCTGCACTGTACAGGCCCCATGGCCTGGAATAAACCTACCAACACCCTGCCCCTCAGTCAGCGCCAAGAAGTCATGCTATTCACAAGTCAGTGCAGGAGAATCATCTAGAGACCCCATGGTTGGGCCTTTCAAGGCTGGACCAAGGTCAGGGTGGCGAATGCGTTTCGTCAAGGGGCTTAGAATAGGGTCGTGAGGCCATGCCCAGGTGGCGCTGAGGAGGGAAACGTGCCAAGATTGACTGAGTCATGTCTGCTGTGGGTGTGGAAGGCAGGGTGAAGGCTCACTTACCATGTGTTTGCCCTTCTGGGACTTAAGGCTTCTAAGCTGCTGCTCAGAGGCCATCAGCATACCCCTCTCTGTTCTCAACCCCGAAGTTTTGGTGCCCTGCGGTCTGCCCCGGGAGTTAACCTCTTTCTCACGTGTTCTCCAACCACCAGCTGCAGGGTCCAGCAACATCAGGGTGCGGCAGGAGCGCCTGCTGAGAGGTCTCCAGAATGACATCCACCACGTGGCCGACAGCCTCCCAGGCCCGGGGGAGGCCCCGGCAAGCAACCTCACAGCTGCAGCGACAGAGGCAAATGAGGAGGAGCTTGGTAAGTGGCAGCTCCAGGCTGAGGAGGAGCCTGATGACATCCCATTGATGGGGACCAGCGGGCAGGGAGCAGAGGACCTCCCTCCAGCCCCCACCTGGGGCAGGTCTGCTCAACAGGTAGGTGTGAACGTGTGCGCTTCTTGCAGAGTTTCCCGGCCGGTCCTTGGAGCAGGTGCTGCCTTTCAGCCCCGTTTGGAGCGGCTTTAACCAGAGCCTGCACAGCCTCTTGGAGGCCGTCAGAAACCTCTCTCTTGATGTGGAGGCCAACCGACAGGCCATCAGCATGGTCCGGGACAGCACGGTGCCCAGGGCTGACTTCCAGGACCTCGGAGCCAAGTTGGACACCAAGGTCCAGGAGAACAGCCGGAGAGTGGGCCGGCTGCAGCAGGACATGGAGGACCGCCTGCATGCCCAGCACCTCTCCCTGCACCACTCCCTCTCCGAGGTCCAGGCGGACGTGGACACCAAGTTGAAGAGGCTCCTGAAGGCCCAGGAGCACCTGTCCAACAGCAGCCTGGCGGCAGCCGCGGCAGGAGCAGGGGCCCGGCCCGAGCCAGAGAGCCTGCAGGCCCGGCTGAGCCAGCTGCAGAGGAACGTCTCGGCGCTGCACCTGGCCGCCGGCCACAGGGAAGAGGCGCTGCAGGGCGCCCTGGCGGACATGCAGGCGACCCTCGACCGGCACGTGGAAGAGATCAAGGAGTTGTACTCCGAATCGGACGAGACCTTCGATCAGATCAGCGCAGTGGAGCAGCAGGTGGAGAAGCTGCAGGGGACGCAGCAGGAGCTGCGGGAGCTGCGCGTGGCGCTGATGGAGAAGTCGCTCATCGTGGAGGAGAACAAGGTGGACACGGACCGGCAGCTCCTGGAGCTCAACCTCACACTCCAGCACCTGCAGGGCGGCCTCGCCGACCTCATCAAGTTGGTCACCGACTGCAACTGCCAGAGGCCCCCCGGCGGTGCCCAGGAGGGCACGGGGAGCACCATGCGCGCCCCGGAAGGCGCCCACGGGGGCCTGGACCTGTGGCGCCCGGCCGACGGCTCCTCCCTGCGGGCCCTGGAGCACGCGGTGGCGGCCGTGTCGCGGGCGCTGGAGGAGCAGCGGGCGGAGGCCCAGCAGGCGAGCGCGGACCGCGCGCGGCTCCGGACGCAGCTGCGGGCGCTGAGCGGCCAGGCGGCGGCGCTGCAGGCGGCGGAGGGCGAGCTGCGCCGGGCGGCGGGCGAGCTGCGCGCCTCCTTCGCGGCGCTGCTGGCGGACGCGCTGCGGCACGAGGCCCTGCTGACCGCGCTCTTCGGGGAGGACGCGGTGGCCGAGGCGGCGCCCGGCCCGCTCGCCCTGAGCTACGAGCAGATCCGCACCGGCCTGCGGGACGCGGCCGTGGGGCTGCACGAGCAGGCGCGCGGCTGGGCGGCGCTGGCCGCCAGGGTGACGGCGCTGGAGCAGGCGGGCGGCGCGGGCGGCGAGGGCGGCGCGGGCGCGGGGGCCCGGGAGCTGCGGCGGCTGGGCCAGTGCTGCGCGGCCGCGGCCTCGGGCGCCGCCGCCCTCAACAGCTCCCTGCAGGGCCTGCACGGGGCCGTCGCCGCCGCCCAGCGCGGCCTGACGCGGCAGCAGCAGCTCTTCCACAGCCTCTTTGCCAACTTCCACGGGCTCGTGGCCGCCAATGCCAGCCTGGACCTGGGGAAGCTGCACGCCCTGCTGGGCAGGAAGGAGAGGAAGGAGCCCAAGGCCCTCGACGCTTCCCGGAGGAGGGACAAGAAGCAGGTGGGAGCCGAGCCTCGGGAGGCAGGTGAGTCCTGGGCCCGGGTGTCGCCAGGCTGCACCCAGAGGCTCCCGGGAGACGCGGGCGGCCCACCTTCTGGTCAGGGCGGCTCACCTGAAGCTGCCCGAGGCCTGCGGAGGAAGGGAGGGGTCCCCAGAGCCCGCCCTCGGTGGGTGGCAGAGCCCCTCCGTGTGAGGGCGCAGGCCTGGCTGCCTCTGCCCATCGCACAAGGAGGGGCCCCTTCCTCCACGCCACACCTCACATCCCTCCGCCCAGCTCTCCAGGCGCCGTGCTCACCACGCACCCTCCACGAGTCTTCATCCAGGGAGGGTGGGCCGGTGTCCCTGGCCATGGCGCACCCCACAGGGGCAGGCCTGGACCGTGAGAGGAGCTCCTTCTGCTAACAGTTGGCCTCCTTCCTGCCCGTGTGCGCCCCGGGTCATCTCAGCAGCTCAGCGCTGCGTTAGCACCGCCATCTCACCTGAAGCTGAGGCTCCCAGGGCCCGTGAGGGCAGAGGAGCCTGAACCCAGCGCCGCTCGCTGAGCCCTCGCCCTTTCCGGGGGCAGGTCCCTGCAGGGCCCTGGGCACTGGGTTCTAAGATGGAAGCTATGTGCAGCCCGGCCCCCCATGCTCCCCTTGGGTGTGGCCCTGGGAAGTGGACCAGGGGGCTCTGGGCTTCAAGTGACCATCCCCTGCCAGAGGCCGGCCTTGGGGCTCCCGCCACTCCCGCGCCCAGACATGGCATGGGGCTAGATAAAAGGCCACCTCTGGGCGGTCTGAGCCCTGCTGTAGCCTGGCAGTGGGATGCCCGAGGCCTGACTGAAGGTCCCACCCCAAGCCAGCTCCCCCCATGGTGGCCCCAGAGACCTGTGTCTCCCGGAGGCGGTGACAGGGCCAGGCTCCAGCACCATTTGTCTCGGTTTCTTCATCTGTAAAATGGGAGAATCTTATCAAGGGCTGTGGTGAGACAGACACATTTCCCGAACAGCACGAGGCTTACCATTCAGTGAAGCCAGCGGGGCTTTCCTGTCTCCAGCACTTTCAGGGCTGAGCTGTGCCCACCTGCGGGCACTCTTGCATCTTTAGTCCCCGTGTGAGTGGTGCCGGGCCGCAGCTGCCTGGTGGTTTAGGAGTCTGAGTTTACCACCACACTATTTTGTTTAAAAAAGTTCCCTTCAAATTAAAAAGAAGAATTTTCTTATTTGAGTTGCAGGAAGGCCATGGGCTTGAGTTTGTACCTACCGGGAAGCCCGCTCTCAGGAAGCGCCCGTTCCTCCCTCCCAGGGCACGTGGGCCCAGGCTGCGGGGGCTCCACCAAAGCCCCGCGCCAGCTGGTGGGGCGGGTGCAGGGGGGCCGAGCGCCGGCAGAGGGCGCCCCGGGCCCGCCGTCTCCAGGCGGACGGGCACCGCCACCACCCGGGAGCGGGGAGAACTGCGGGGCCAGAGCGGGTCTTGGAGGCGACACAATCTCACACAAATGGAAACGCTAGTCGGAGCTTTAAAGCTCAGGAATCTTCCAGAACTAGGGAAGAGCCACGTTCTGTCATTCACAGGCTGTGGCTGGACCCAAGTCAAGAGCTGGTTCTGGGTCCTAAGTAACTAACTGCAAACTTGTTCCTTAGGCCTTGGTTTCATGCCCTGAGAAATGGGGGCAGGGTGGAGGTGGGGCGCGCACACGAGTGGAGGGAGCACCCGAGGAGCATGCTGGACCCCAGTGGACTCACCCACGGCCGGTGGAGCTCTTGGCCAGGCAGCCAGCTGGTCCTTCCCCTGCACCCTCCCCTCTGCCCCATCCTGCCTGCTCTGTGGCACTCACCCCCTGAGGGGGGATCATCCTTCTGCAAGTGCAAGAGCTCCAGAACCGGAACGGGGCGGGCCCAGGCCTCTGCAGCGCGAGCAGGGCTCTACCAACATTTTGAAAACTTTAGGATGACCGGCCTGAATAGTTTCATCCTTGGCCCCGCCTCCTCCTTCCTTCTCTCCGGAAGGTCGTGGTGGCAAGCACCTTTCACTGCCCGTAGTCAGCACACCAGTTCCTTTTCCCTGAGGATCAGGTCTCTCTTTCTCTGGGGTCACTCGGCCCCAGTAGGTGGTGGCTGGTGGGAGTCGGACCCTGGGCTGCCGCCCTCCCTGCCACTGACAAGCACTCCAGACTCAGTTTTCTCAGCCAGAGGGGCTACGACTCAAGGACGTGGGAGGAGAGAAGGGATCGAACTTGAAAGTGCTTTGTACAGAGTTACGGCGGTAGAGACAACAGTCTGTGTTTTTCTTTCAACTAGTGCCATCCTAAGCGTCCCCCATTACCCCCACTCGAGATACACTCCAGGGATGTAGGTGCTGTAGCGGGAGTGGCCTGCCTACATCATTACTGAGCTGAGGAAGGCAGATCTCGGAGTTTAATTTCCCACCCAAGGGAGTAGTGAGTCACTGAGCACTGTCCTTCTGCCCCCAGGCTCCCCCGTGGCCTTCTATGCTGGCTTTTCAGGAGGGATGGCTGCCCCACAGACAGTGAAGTTCGACGCTGCTCACATCAACGTTGGCAGCAGCTACTTCGCCGAAGATGGCTACTTCCGAGCCCCTGAGCGCGGGGTCTACTTCTTTGCAGCAAGCATTGAATTTGGCCCAGGGCCAGGCGCTGGGCAGCTGGTATTTGGAGGTCACCATCGGACCCCCATCAGTACCGCTGAGGAGCAGGGTGGCGGAGGCACGGCCACTGCCTTTGCTATGGCCGAGCTGCAGAAGGGCGAGAGAGTGTGGGTCGAGTTAACCCAGGGGTCAGTGCGGAAGAGAAGCGCGCCAGGCACCGCATTTGGGGGTTTCCTGCTGTTCAGGACCTGAGCCCCGGGCACAGCCAACCGTGTGCCCGGACTTGCCCGGCTCTCCTTGCCTGGGCTCTGACTAGGTTGGACTGGAGGCCATCCAAGTTGGTCTAGCTCTTTCCTGGAAATCCACAAACACAATGGCCTCCCTCTGGATGCTTCTCCCAGGGCCGGCTGGGAGGGAAGCTGGGCCTGGTGGGTCTTCCCTCCGAGGCCGTGGGTCTGGACTCCAGTGTTTGGCCGCCCGTCTTCTCCAGTGTCTGCTGTTTTGCTCCTTGTGGACGAAAACCTGTGTACAACACTCACCTTTCTCTGGCTTCCTCGTGTCCCTATCCCTGCTGGAAAAGCATTCTTTCTCAGAGAGAATTTGGGAACTAGAATAGAGGTGGCATTTTGGACAATCCGGGGAACCAGGCTCCAATCACTGCCGGCAGGAGAAGACCAGCCGGATAGGTCTGTCAGAAATGAAAACTGGTTGAGTATCAGGTGAAGGAAACATAATTAGTGTCTTTTCCGTAGTTTCAGTCCTTCCTCGAATGTACCTGTAGCTTTAACTTCACCCCCTTTTCTCCTTGCCACACACGGGACAAAGGCCACGTGCCAACTGTGAGCTAAAATGTGTGTAGCTTCCACCCTTTCACGCTCTTCCACACCTGACCACCCTCATTCGTATTAGCATCTCTACCAGGAAGGGGGCTGAGGGAGGGAGGAAGAGGGAAGACGACTAAAATCTCCCTCCATTTCATCGTCTTTGGAATCAAGCAGCACCCTTCCACACTGTGCCCGGAGAACTGATGGCTGGAAGGATGTGGCGAGAGGTGGGAATGTGGGGCAAAATAAAACTGTTTCCGATAAGTGTGACTCCCATCACTCTAGGACACACCTCACTCCAGGTTCAGTTAATTTTGCCTAAAACACGCAGAGGCCTCCACAGTGAGCACTGACATTATTGGGCCAGACAGTCCAGCGCAGAGTTAGTTATTCTTGCAATAATGACATATGGTTTTAAAAAATCGCATATTCTAGAGCAAACAGGCTTGAGAAAGCAGTCATCTAGTTGTCGGGAAATGCTTTGTTTTGGTGGTAGATGTTCAGTATTTGTTGGCTGTATTCTTCTCTGTAAGGAAACCAACCGGGCTAGGGAATGAGGACGGAGAGGGGCTGGTGTCAAGGTTCCCTAGGTCCCAGCCCGTGCTTTCCAAGGCCATCACTCCAGCCTCCCTCCGAGTCTATCTACCTCTGAGGTGGGCGTGCCCACGTGTAAGCCATCAGTGCTAAGGGGAGCCGCGTGCAGGCCACTCTGCCACTGATGGTTTGATGTTGGGCTAAAGCACAGTCTTTCTTGACTTTTTCCACCTGTAGTATGAGCTGGTCAGCCTACTGGATCTGGCTCAGCCCTCGCTGCCTGCTCTTCCCTCTGGCCAGGGCCTCGCACGCAGTGCAGTCTTAGTTGCCAAGACCACTCCTGACCAAAAGGCTGGTATGTGGGCCACACCTGGCAGTGCCAGGGCACCCTAGCTGCTGGGAGACCAGCCGGGCCTTCTCGCCGCTTGCTGTTGCTGCTATCGGTCAGGCTGTGCCAGTGACTAAGTGGAAATGGATTGCACTGAATAATAGAGGGAGTTGATATCCTCCATAAAGGGCACGTGTCTCCAGAGCAAGGTTAGAAATAGAAGCCCTGCTCAGATGAGTCACCCGGCAAGTTTCTGGGCAACATAGAGAAACGATGGGTCTTTAGGTAGGATGCTTCCCACGCGAAGGTCATCGCCTCACATCACACTGAAGTGCCGGTCTCCTGTTTTAACACTCGTATCATTAGGACTCCAGCTCAGCATGGACTCTAAAGTTTACTTGATAGGCTGCTCATCTGCACCTGCACAGGCATCCATGTCTCTGAATGGAGACTCTCAGTGCCTTCAGGGAGACCTGCTACCCAGGTCAGCATTCAGCCTCCCTTGCTGTGTCCTGAGCAACAGCTCACTAAGACCAGTGCCCAATGGTATCAGACCTCCCCAACCTGATGGAAAAAATTCAAAAATACCACTGAGAACCAAGAAAGGCGTAAGCAGACCGGGAAATTGTAGTAATTCCTCAAGAAACAGGAAGTAGAAAGGGTCAAGCATAAAATGAAATAGCAAGAAGCAATCATAACCCCAAGCATGTGCGACTCTTGGAGAAATGGGAGTGATGTCGCGGAGTTCCAACTCAGACTCAGCTGCCTCACACGTGGGGGTCAGGGAAGGGCGTCCTCCATCCCTGCCTGTGCTGAGCAGGGCAGCAGTGGCTTCCATGAGGTCAATCCTGAGCCCCACAGCCTCAGAGGGTCAGTAGGCAGGAAGTCCCACACTCTGATGATGTGTAACCACTGAGAGTCAATCAGACATCTCCATAGACCACAACGACATGTCCAAATAAGGCCCGACATTTATTTTTATTTCACAACACCAGGTTGGGGACAGAATGATCTAGAAGCAATGTTTTGGGGTTTTTAAAAATATATTTTATTGATTTTTTACAGAGAGGAAAGGAGAGGGATAGAAACATCAATGAGAGAGAAACATCGATCAGCTGCCTCCTGTATGCTCCCCACTGGAGAGATGTGCCCGCAACCAAGGTACATGCCCTTGACTGGAATCGAACCTGGGACCCTTGAGTCTTCAGGCCAACACTCTGTCCACTGAGCCAAACCAGTCAGGGTGAAGCAGTATTTCTTAAAGCCCCTCCCCTCCTGGATGCTTCTCTGTAATCCCCTCTAGTTCATGTTTATCTTGAAAACAAAACACCCTGAGCGACACCCCCCACCCTCTTCTATCAAGAAGCTCAAAGACAAACCTCTTGGGGGAGGGGAGTGAGGAGTAAAGGGGGTGGGGAGGCCTGGAGCCCTTGAGTAGGCAGAAAGGAGGAAAAGGTTGCTGATATTTGCTCCAACAAACAGTGATTATCTTACTACTCCCTGAAAAAGTAACAGTGAGCAGGGATCCACTAACTGTGAGCAATGGCCCCAGAGTGCCAAGCACTCGTGGACAATCAGGATCAGGAACAAGACTCAAAACTCACCAAACTGGTGTTTGGAATATAAAAATCTTTAGAAACGAGAGAAAACTGTAAAGATAAATCTTATTTGCCACCCGGACCCTGGTCTCCAAATATCTCCCTTAAAGAGAACTTGAATACCTTTGACAGAGGGCTGACTGGGGCAAGAAAAATAGCAGCTGAGCCTGGAACATCATGTGCCAAAGACGTGCTCAGATGATGGGCACAGCCGGTATGCCTCAGTGGGTGAGTGTCATCCATGAACCAGGAGGTTACGGTTAACCTCCCAGCAAGGCACATGCCCAAGAATAGAATAAAAACCAGAGTCCCATGTGGGATGCCCTCAGAAACACAAACATCATGTCCACCCCCTCACGGCCTTTACTCCAGAGAATGCCAGTATCACAAAAGACAAGAGCTGGACAACTGGTTCAGATTGAAGGGGAATAAGGAGGTATGACAACTAAATGCAAGATCCTAGCCAGATTGTGGAACCAGAAAAGGTGCTCTCATGGCTTTTATTAAAACACCCGCAAAACGTGAGTAGGTGGGCCCATCATGGTACTGCAGGTAAGTGTCATGGCATTGATGCTAACTTTCCTGATTTTGGTAATTGGTTGTATAACAGAATATCCCTCAAGTACTTGGGGAGAGAGGCATGAGCTCTGCAGGTTACTCCAAGTAATACACATACAAAATGAGCAGTTGTCGCAAAATGTAAGTTTATGAATCTGGGTGAAGGGTAAATGGCATTTTTAAAACTACTTTCCAACTTTTCTGGAAGTTTGAAATTATTTAAAAAGTTAAACTAAAATTTGATTAAATTAAAAAATACACACACCTCAGTAGATGCGTGAAAAGCAGAGGTAGGATATAACCCGAGAGGGACATGCTAGGAAATGTGGAAGAGACATCCGGGAGGCCTGGTATTTGTCTAATGGTAGTTCTAGGACGAGGAAAGTAAAAGGAGGGAGGAAATAAACAATGGGAGAAAAGTTTCCAGAAAAGGTGAAGAACCTATGAGTACTAACAGAATGGAGACATGCAGACATGCAAGTTTAAACTTCAAAAAAGAAAATTCTGCTTCGTGAATGAGAAACTAAGTTACACCACCAAGCACTGCACCTAACACATCCATTCTCACTGGCCATGCGGTGCTGGGAGATGCTGGGGCAGTGCCCCTCGCGTTGGATTCTAGCTCCAGCCAAAACGCTAGCCTTCTAAGCATGTGAAGTGCCTCCCACAAGTGTACCACAGCCTTTCAATTCTGTTTTTCAACACTCACTTGGATCTCAGTGTAATGAACAGAGAAGAGAGAACAGATTGCTTCAACTGATTCAAAATTGGTTCTATAAAATGCACCCCCCCGTTTGAAAATATTTTCAGTATCAGCATTTCATATTGACTTTAATTTATATATATATATATATATATATATATATATATATATATATATATATTTTTATACTGATTTCAGAGAGGGAGGGAGAGGGATAGAAACACCAATGATGAGAATCACTATCAGCTGCCTCCAGCACGCCCCCCACTGGGGATGGAGCCTGCAACTTGAGCAGGTGCCCTTGACTGCGATCAAACCCAGAACCCTTCAGTCTGCAGGCTGATGCTCTGTTCACTGAGTCAAACCAGCCAGGGCTTGACTTTGAAATATTGCTAACATTTCAGATTCCCTGTATGCAGTTTAGGATCTGGGTGGTGAGGTGGCTGTAGGGAGCCCTGGGGCATCTGGTGGCCCTGAACGTCACTTCAAGGTGGCATGGGACACTCGATGAAAGTGATTGGACAAAGATCAGGAAGAGAAGGTGCAGAAGAGGGGTTGTTAGGGCATACACATTCCATCTAAACATAAGGATTCACCTTTCTACCCTGCTCTCTGCTTCCCCTGAAATACTGTGCACTGGAACTAAGTTTCCTCACCCTGACCCTCAGCCTCAGGGCAACCTGCCCGCTTCTGCTCACACCCTGAGCTCCCGAGACTGAAGTCCTCAGGATCAGGACGGTGCCCGTGCCATCGTGCCATCGGGCGGTCTCCAGGCTGTGCTCCCAGAGCCACATGCAGAGACTCCGCTCCTCCCCAAGTGCCAGGAGGCAGTCACAGGACCCGGGACCAGCATGCTCAGCAGGTGTGTCGAGAAATCCTCCGGGCACAATGTTAAAAACTTCAGACTTTTCTTCCAATTTAAACAATCTTTTAAAGTTCTTATCTCCTAGGCCACTTTCAGAAAGGGAACCTAAGGAAATACACAAAGATTCATGTTTCATGACAGTCAACGTATGGTTGGTTATTTTCTGAAACAATGGAAAGCAACCCCAATACTGAATGGGGAATTAACATTCCATCTATGTGATGGAATATTACATGGTCATTTTTTAAAAATAAGTTATGCTTTCAAATGGCTACATAGTGACACTATGATCTTAATATTGGAGAAAAGTATGCAGCAGAAAAACATTGGAAACATTTAAATGTAAATAGTGGTAACATCTGGCAATAGAATTTTGAATGATTTTATTTGCTTTTTTATTCTTTCCTATGTTTTCCAAAATTTCTGCAATAAGTACATATTTTTGTAACTAGAAAAAATATTTTTAAAAGAAAAACCACCTTTACTGTAATAGGTCTATGGCCCTTCTATCTACATGAAGGACGGAGGGTATGGTTGTCTGGGCACTTACCTGCCCCTGCTCCAACCTGGCTTTCTGGTCACTGAAGTGCATACCTCAGGGACATGTGTATGTTCACTAACTTACTTTTTATGAAATCTCACCAGACATACATTCTGATATACAATACAATCTGAGCAGAGCATCATAAAACACATTACTGAATAATACTAAGATTATTTACTTAAAAATGATACACTGGACGTACGTAATCTCTATATAGAACACAGCAATTAATGGTAAACTTAATAAGGCGCCTTTTAAAGCAGATGCTGACAAATGTAGTGTGTTACATACCAAAGATGAATCTATATTTTTGGTGTTTTACAATTGCATAATGAAACTGTTTAACTCTTCTTTCGATGTCTATGTACAACTTCCCTAATTAAGCTATAATGGTTATTTTCACTTTATACAATATACACTGCATTTTAATTTTTAAATGGGCAGGGACAACAGTTACTACAAGGGCTTAAATAATTCTATGGAAAGCATAGTACACAGCACAATCTACAATCACACCCCAGTCAATCCTTTGCAAAAGCAGTGTTTACAGACTCTCCCCCTGGGACGGTCTCACAGTGGCCACAGCAATGCTGCTAGATTTACTCTGTTTTTATAAGCGTTGGTTGTCTGCAATTTTCACTGTGATTCTGAGGCAAGAACTAGTATTTTAACATCTGACCCCAGCAAATAATAAATATCACCACTTTCAAATGGTACAAGAGCTGCAACAATGCTTTTTTAAAAAAAATCAATGTATATTTCCACTGTTGAAATTATTTTAGATACTTAGAAACATTTCAAAACAACATGTATGAAGAGAAATATGACTTGAATTTATAAAATATTCCCTGGAATAAATTATTCAATATAAAAGTTGATTCTGTGTTAACAGATACATAATTCTTTAAAAATTGCATTGCATTTTTGTTTTAAACATAAACAAAAAATCTGGGGTAAAAGGTGTTTTTTGTTTTTTTTTTTTTAGTAAATAATTTGGCACATTCTAGAAAAATAATTTTCAAAAATAAGTCACTTTCTAAGTTTAGAAATACATCTGGACTTTGAAAAGGCAACATGAATTGTTGATTGAAATATTTTTTTGTGAAACTATTCCCAGAAAATTAGATTCCCATTTTATATTTCAGAAACTTGTTCAACAAAAAGGCACAGAAAAAGCTTAGAATAAAGACATTGAAATCAATCCTAATGTGCCTTTAATTCCAGAGATTTTTTAGTTATCTCTAGATAACTGAAGATTAACTTCTGTTACCTTTGGAGTTTTGCTTTTATTTTAATTATTTAAAGGGATGACAGACAGGAACCACATGTTTTTAAAATGCTCAGCTGTGAGACCAAATAATGGTTTCTAGGGTTTTTCAAATTATTAACTATGATACTATAACATACTTCCTTCCTCTTTAAATATCTCACTTACTGGATGAACTTAGAAATTTAAGAGTAAAAATAAGAAGGAAGAAATTTCATGCAACATTTTTTAACTTTAAAACTTCAAATAAGTCGTCATCTGCTTTTAAAAAACGTTATACTAGAAACAAGGCTCTAACATTAATTCTTGCTATCACTTTTAATAATCAATTTAATTTTAAAAATTAATTATGATGGGCTTGTACTTACACACTATCTGTAATGTTTTGCACCCACATACTATTTTAACATTTCTAAGAATAGTGCTTGCCTTAAGTATTTCCTTTACTATTAAGATGACAAATGATTTTGATGATTTATAGTTTGTCAAATAAATCAAGTGATTTTGAAGATTTATAGTTTGTCAAATAAATCAAGGTTAACCTTAGCTTAAGTAGATCTGAGCTAGTAAGTGTTCTTAAATGCATGGCAATTTAGATAAAAATATCTATGAATCTCACTGTTAAGAGGTGGGAAACATTCTGAAGGAGCAAGTTATTTCGTACTAACTACCATCATGTAAACTCACCTTGATGAACATTTCAAACTTAAATTATCTTAGATGAAAATTATTAAATTTAGTCAAAACTATTAAAGCAAATTTTAAATCTGTGAAATTTGATGTCAGTATATTAGTTTCACCCTTCAGGGCCAGTCCAATTTTTGGTAATGAATGGAACCCTGCTCTGCTGCCTCCTCTCTAAAGTGTTTGACTATGTTGGAAAACAATCCCATCTATTTTATGCTCTATTCAAAGAAAACCATCTTATTCTCTGCGCCGATGAGTTGTTTTATCAGACTAAGGCATTGACATGTAAAAGGCGTCACAGCATAACACGTTTACGTGAATGAGGCGTACTCCTCGGAGTAACAAGGCATCCATCGCACACGCAGTGTTTTCTGGAGCAGCAGCTACACGGTACAGACATCACCACTGACCAACAGCGAGCTGTGCCGGATTCTTCATTGTCTTCACAAGTTACAGAACAGAAATCATAAAACCAGAAACCCCAAATGATTCAAACATTTAAAATAGCTGTTTATGAATTGTATCATCTCTGAAACAGAAATTTCTAATGAGAGGACCCTTTCACAATGGAAAGTCTGTGCCTGAAATGAACAAACTCTTGAGTTTAATATACTATTTTGAGTGTATTAGTTCTAAAAATTCATATGTGATTCTACTTTATAACATTTTCTTCTGATCTTTTATTTTTTCCCTTAAGGATGAGGTGTGAGGTACACGTGAGCTGGTTTCTACAACAGTATAGATGTATGTACATATAAAAAATATGGTTGTAAAGGAGCATGTATTTTGCAAATAAAGCATATTACACACAAAATATAAATAACTTCCCTTTCAAAAGTTACTGAGAAGAACACAGAACCTGGTTACAGGCACTTAGCATCGCTATCAAGCACAGTCATCAGTCACTCACTTCAACAGGAAGTGTTTTCTCACAAGGTCATGGCGTTGGAAGGTCTGACTTTGGACAGGATGCTTTCTATGGCAAAGAAATAATTACCAAAAAAAGGAAAGATGGTGGTAGGAGAAAAACAGTTGAAATTTTCAGGCACTTTACACTTTTTTGGCCTTTACATCAACTTTTATGTTAAAAAATAAAGTAGGTGGAGAAGCTAGCTCGCTTTCAAGGTAAATGGCTTTTATGTGATTGGCGAATCCTGGTCAGATCATGCATTTTTAAAGCACAAAACCAACAGCTTCTACTATCTTCCTGGGTGTTCATAAGTCATCTTTTCTTCTAATTCAATGGCAGCAGAGAAATCCTGGCAAGCATGTGTGTGTACACACACCATTATCAAGGCCTGACAAACTATTTCTCATAAACTACGCAGCATCCTAAACAGATGATAATCCATAGGCTGTTTACAAAGGTCGAGTACAAATCAATGGCGATTTCTCAGGTCGGCGGCAAGGACACATTCCTCCGACTCTGCTGAATTCACTGATCTTCTTAGGCTTTCACAGAAAGCACCCTTTTATGAACAGGTAATTCAGCACCAGAGTTTGACTGGAGACTCAGCAATCAGGACTGAAGTCTCGATGTAGTTCATAAAAACCCGATATAAAAAGGCATCAGAAACCACACTTAGAGTAAAGCTGTCTGTAGGTAAAGAGTGAAGTTCTGGAGTCCCCAGCTCATATTCTGCAGAGCACAGAAGGTGCCCAGGGCAGCCTGTGAAGGTAAGGGGAGAACAGAGCCTTCGAACCGTGCAAGCTCCTTATCCCACTCTACTCCCACCGCGCACTGGCGAAATCGGTCGAGTGCAGTCTGGAGTTTCTCCTCAGGATTGCTTCACTGTCAAATCTTTACATCTTGGGATTCCACCATCTTTGCGAGCGTCTTCTTGATCCGCAGAGCTGTGAGTCTGGAGGCCGGGTTGTGGGCCCAGCATTCTGACATGAGCTTCAGCACCGCTCGAAGACACTGACAAGCAAACAGAATGCAGGGAGCAGGTAAACATCTTTGGCCGTACTCACCATCCCTCCCTCAGGGGACTGGGTTCCACGCACCTCATCACTGTTCCACCTATTAGACACAACTGGCCGCAAGCGTTTGACACACACAACCTCACGCATATCTTCATACGATGGATCACTGGGTACCATGTTGTAATATGGCAGTTGGTACTCCTCTACTATTCCTGCAGAGAGCAAACAGCGGGCACAATAATGGTGGCCAGACAAAATACACCCATCTACTCAGCACCTCTTACTAAACTATGGAACTAAAATTGACTCCTACATAAAGAAGAAAAACAGAGTGGGTTATTCACTTTTAATAGTAATATATGTTGTTGTTTTTTATGTCTAACTAGAGGCCCGGTGCATGAAAATTCATGCACTTGGAGGGGGTCCCTCGGCCTAGCCTGCACCCTCTCACAATTCAGGAGCCCTCAGGTAGAGTCCCTAGACCTGCCCTGAGATCAGGGCCTATTAGGGCTTTCTTCCTCCCCTCTATACCGCGGCCCCCCTCCCCCTCGCCCCCGCCCCTCCCTGCAGGCAGCTGGCTCCACACCTACCACTGCCACTGCTTGTCATCTGTGCATCGATCCCCTTCCCCCCACTCCCCTCTCCGTGGCCTCCCTCTGCAGGCAGCAGGCATGGGGGTGTGATGGCTGGCTGGCCTGGGCCTCCCTCTCTCTTTGCTTGGGGGCGGGGCCAGCCCATCGAGGGAACGTCTGCCTACCAGATCACCCCTAACCACTCTGCCTGCCTGCCTGATCACCCCTAAATGCTTGCTTGGGGGTGGAGTCAGCCTGGCGAGGGGCTGTGGTGGTTCTGATCTCTGGTTATTCTGGTTGTTCTGTTTATGGTGGCTGGCCTTTTATTATATAGGACTAGGGGCCGGTGCACAAAAATTTGTGCACTCGGGGTGCAGGGAGTCCCTCAGCCCGGCCTGTGCCCTCTCACAGTCTGGGACCCCTCAGTGGATGTCCTATGATGGCCCCAGTCTGCCAGGCGCCTTTTGTGTGTGTGTGTGTGTGTGTGTGTGTGTGTGTGTGTGTGTGTGAGAGAGACCACTGGGGACCTGCCCCTAGCCGCATCTGAGGCTCGGAGCAGTCCTCCTGTGTGTGTCTACCTGCCGGGGGCCTGCCCCCAGGCACACCATCAAGGCTTGGAGCAGGCACCCCCTCTATGTTGATCTCTCAGACTCTTGCCCTCCCCTGCATGTTGTTCTCTTTTTTGAGCTGTGGCCAGGGCTGGGTGCGGCCTGCCTCCCAAGCTTGCCTACTGC
>PVJC01013275.1:0-14906 GCA_004026665.1 Murina feae
ATATTTTATTTATATACTTTATTTATATAAAAATATAAATGAGAATATAGGGTTATTACCAGTAAAAATGGTCTTCTTTATTAACATGAAGCCAATAATTATTTTACATTATAATATTTACAATTACATTTTCCTTATTCTTATGGCTTCTGACTATGAATGGTTTATAAAACTATTTTGAAAACAAAAAATATATACATACTGTTCATGTGTGTTCTATTCATTTATGTTTATATTATATGCTAATAAAATATACAACTATTTTTGATAGTAGTCTTTCATAACAGAATTGTGTAAACTTACATGATTATATTTTTGTTGGAGGAGATTGCTAGAAATTAGTTCATTTCAATTTGCATAGTCTATTCTTTCTTTAAGCAGTCGTTAGTTTTTCTTCTTGTACATTATTCTCATTATGACACAAGATATAAATTTTAGAAACTCAGACAATGTTTTATATAATTTAAGATTCAATATTATATCTTTAACAAATGAACTAAAGACATAAACGTTTTGAAATGAAAGAGCAGATTCCAAGGTACCTGTGAATATTATAAATGGATCCACCCCATTTTAGGTCCTATCCACTGCATTAGATTATCCATCCTATAATTTTATTTTTGCTATTTTTAGAGAAATTTGGCATACCAATGTAAATTTATCATCCAAGATGTCTGGCAAAGAAGATAGCCAATGAAGATTAATTTCAGCTTTCAGATTCAGACTTGGAAATCAAGTAATTACTCAATTCAATTACAAATTTATGGGCCTACTGTATGCCAACACCATTAATTGTCACAGCTATACTGATGTATAAGACATCGACTTATACCTCCAGAAATCTCACAAATAACTTTTGAATATCCGTCTCTTTGTTTATTTGTTTAACTACACATTCACTATTTATCTGTGTAACCAACTGAAACAATCTTTATTCGAATCCCAAGAAATTAATTGTTCCTGTCACTAGACAAAGCTGCCTTGGCCTTGAAAGTGATTGAAGATCAAAAGGACTCAGCGAGGACAGCCAACTGTTTGTTGAATTGAATTGAGAAATTGAAAACCTTTACTCCCGATGCAAAATTGAAAAATATGCAAAATGTGATTTCAATGCAAGTGAGATAAGAGATGACTTGTTGTTTAACTGACAAGTGACCTCTTTCCCAAGTCTCTCCACCCTCAAACATTTTCCCCCTGCTTTTCTACCATTAAGCAGCCATTAATTTCATGGAATGATGCAAAGAACCCAGGATTCTCTAACCCACGTGATTCTAGTTAGAATTAAAATATTCAGCATAAACAGTAATACAATGAAAGGTTACTAGGCCTTTTCAGCACCGTGGACAGTACCACACAGCCAGAAAAGGAGGAAGTGCAGGTATACCTCAGGGATGCTGAGTTTCAGACCACTGTAATAAATAATATAGTGAGTGTCACATAAAGCGAGTCATAATCGTTTTGCTGGTGAAGGGTCTCACGTGAAGTGCAATAAGGTAAAGTGCAATAAAATAAAGTATTTCATAAAATAACAGAATAAAAGTTAGAGATTTTCCAGTTGAACGTTTGCCAGGTTTTACTGAATTATAAAAATGTTCCATAATAATAATATTTTCAAAACTTGGAGCATTAAATTGTTTGGGGGAGGTATAATAATAATGAAGGTCTTCCTATCTACCTGATTCTATTTTGAATATTTTAGGTAGCCAAACCTGTTTAATCCTCCCAACAACACCATGATGTAGATTGGCATTACTTGGCATTACTTCCCTATTTCATAGATAATAACATGAGATTAAATAACTTTCCCAAGGTTAAACAGATACATTGCAGATCCAGGATTC
The DNA here is from genome assembly GCA_004026665.1 of Murina feae. NCBI lineage: Eukaryota > Metazoa > Chordata > Mammalia > Chiroptera > Vespertilionidae > Murina > Murina feae. Next base: position 1,842 of record PVJC01013275.1, read on the forward strand.
TAAGTTAGATCTCCTGGTGCCAGAAAATCTGCTCTTCCTCTGTGACACAATGAAGGAAATTTAAGTAAAAACCAATAAGTTTTAAAATACTATGTTGTAACATTACTTTTAATACTCTATTTAAAGTTAATTATAATTTGTGGGGAAAACTTGTTTCCTTTCTTCCATTTACCAAGTGTCTCATGTTGCTTCATTTATTTCAATAATAAGTTATTATTGTCTTACATAAAGCACAATTTATAAATTATTTAAAATTAGATATTAAATTGCATTAGGTTGGAAATCAAATACATCTTATAAAATATAGACTGAAACTTGACTATGTACTACTGTATTAAAAGTACAAAACTGCTGTCATTATCTGATGTGTAGGATTCGTATACTTTATTCATAAAAATAGTCTTTAATATAAATATACAGTGTTTGTGTTTTATTTCTAAGTGATGACATTATAGAGGTTTTAGGATATTATTTTCAAGCTTTTCCTCGCAAATAAAGAGCTGGACCGAAGATGATTTTTACTATGTTCTTCTTTCTAAAATTCTTTGCCAAATGTGAAAGCATTAAGTCTTAAAATTTTTAAAGGTAGTTTTAGGGCAAATTCAAAAAAAATGTTATTATTTGCAATAGCAAAATAGTAAGAGCAGTAGTTGTCATAGGCTGGAGCTGGGGCAGAAATAGACCACAAAAGCATACCAAGAAACTTTTGAAGGTATGGAAATATTCTGTATCTTAATTATGGTGGTGTCAAAACTCATTCAAGAGTTTGCTTTAAATGAGTATCTTTTATTATACATAAAGTTTGCTGTAACAACATGGATAAAATGGGGGAAATATTATTTTTTGCTTTGAAGAAAGAGTTTATGGAACTAATTTCCCGCCAAAATAGTTTCACCCTAAAGAGTTAAATGACAAGAATACTAATCATGTAATAATCAAAAAGGACTTGGATTCAAGACATTACAGATAAGTAGCTAAAATGTTGAGACTAAACAATAAGTAGGATTGAGCAAACACACCTTGTCTCATAAAACACTAAGTTATTCGTACATTGATTAGCCACTGAAACAGTCACATGGGAATAACATGGAGGATAAAATAACTAAGTACTTAATTTATAACCTCAGTTCATCATGATCGCTATGGAAAAATCTGTAGTTCAAAGTCTCTGGCACAACACTTAATCTCTTATAGATGCTAACCTTCACAGCAACTTAGGTCTGTATTATCAAAGCAAAAAATGAGAGGACAAATGCAGCTTTTGAAGTAACAGTCCATATTTGTGCTAGCAATCAACTATGATGTGCACTTTACACATGGACATGAAGCATAAAACAGCCAGCAGATTTCACTTTCATTGCTACCATATTTTCCATGTAACTAGCAAACTTAGGCAAAGGATTAATTTTAAGAGCTGGATTACTCCAGCTTAGCAACATCTCCCATTATCTCAATAAGTAATCAATTACTATATTACATTTATTTATAAATTGCCTACTTTTCCACTGATTATTTACTGTTTATTTGAAGGAAGTAAACCTTTAACAAAAATAAAAAACGTTCAGGAGAGTAGCCACTATCCCACCCAGTGAGGGTTGGTTTTTGCTATTATTTTCATTAGTGAGCTGTCTTTTTCTCACTACTTTAGACTCCCCCTCACTCCTCCCCCAATTAACCTGTGTTAGAAAACTCTGATGAATGAATCCTTGCTGCTTAATAGACTCAACACTAACTTGTTAATTAATCCCAAATATTCATTAAGATGCATGGATATCCAACAAAAATATATAGGAGGAGGATGTGTCTGTGTGTGCTACAGGTTCTGAGTGCCGGTGTAGGGTTTTATGTTATACAATGGAAAATATTTCTTAAGTGGGAAAGAAGACAGCCAAGAAGACTCACCTTCATTATTCTATAAGAAGTGGGATTGAAAACAGGATCTGACATACCTTTGAACTGACTTGTGTCAGTGAATGAGGGCGAAGAAGTTTGAGCAAGTTTCTCATCATATCAAGGCCTTCAGCATTCTGTACTATACTCAACCTGAGACCTGCTTCAATGATCTATATTGAATATTGGAATTCCACAAAAGAGCCTGAAAAAAAGTTGACTGTTGAAAGTGTTTGTAAACTACACCTGTGATACACTCACCAGACCCAAGGCAATGATGAGCTTCAAACGCACAGGCTCTAAGTGGCCCTGCCCCTGAATGCCAGGCAATTATATTAGCAGGAAGGGATGAATATATCCCAGAAGCTTGAGACTTATGAATGAGCATTACAGGGTTGATCAAGTTGTCTTCATACTGGAGATTTTTAGTGAAGGCAAAACTGTCAAAGAGAACCAACTGAGTTACCCAAGCCTGGTCAGTGTACAAGGGATGAAAAGGGAACCTCTCTCAGGATCTTAAAGCAGAAAGATCCTAACTCAACTAATCTCTGATCAACAATTTCTCCCTATTTTACCACATTCATCTCCTCCATTTCTAATAGCCTCACCTATTTTTTCTGAGAGCATAATAAATTCTTTTGTCTCTCGAGGCTGATGATGGACAAAGATGCCCAGCCCTGTTTGACATCCATCGTGTTAAAACACATGAAAAATTCTTTGCTGATAAAAGGAATGGGGCACATGGAACTTTCTATAGCCGTAGTCTGGGAAATCCCTGGGTTTTTCATTCTGCTTTCCCACCTGGGTGGATGCTGCGCCCGACAGCCACAGCCAAGGTTTTCAGGATTGTGTTCACCAGCACTTTTATGTATGTACACTGACCTATGTGTGTGGGAACAAACTCTCACTAGAGCAGTGGTTCTCAACCTTCTGGCCCTTTAAATACAGGTCCTCATGTTGTGACCGAACCATAACATTATTTTCGTTGCTACTTCATAACTGTAATGTTGCTACTGTTATGAATCGTAATGTAAATATCTGATATGCAGGATGGTCTTAGGCGACCCCTGTGAAAGGGTCATTCAACTGCTAAAGGGTTCACAACCCACAGGTTGAGAACCGCTGCACTAGAGAATAAGGGACTTGGGTAAGCAGAGGTGAAAACTGGCATCGAATCTCAAGCATGTCAGCATCTCTTTATAGATTTCATGTAGCAGACTTGACAGAATAATTCCAAAGGAAAACAAACCCAAACCCAAACCCCTGAATTCTACTTACTGTATCCAACTAGAGCTGGAACTCCTCCAATTTTACCAAAGCTGTTTTGGCAATGCCAGAGGAATAAATCAAGAAAGATGTTATTTCACCTTTAGTGGAGCCAAGTGATTGCAAACATCAACTCATTCATCATTTTCCATCAGTGAGAAATTTAGTGAATAGTAGTCAAATAGGAGTCGATAAGTGTGCCTGAATGATACCTTGGCTTTTGCTTGCTGTGCTTTTAATTTGGTAAATAAATGCCTTCCACTGGGCATGCACCCTAGAGTCCCGGCAATGACGTGGATTAAGTACTTTGTTAGCTCTGCAAAGCTGAATGCATCTCCAAGGTCTAGCTAACTATAACGGGCCTGGAACATTCCGCCTAAATCTCCCTGCTGCTTAATTTCAAACACCAAAAGAGGGCATGTGGGGGCAACAAAACTCTGAAGTTAAAAATACTGCCTTTCTAATAGCTTTACGTCTGCTAACTGCACAAATAAGAGATACACACGTTCAAGGTAAGAAATACAAGTGTATGGATGCCTACTAAAACCATCGTAAGCTATCTTATGCATGATCTTAAATGAATCTCAAAACAACTCTCCAGGTGTAATACCAGAAAGGGATATTTAACAAAGGAAAGATGCCCACTGTCCTCCTACTTGGTTTCACAACAGCAATGCCAGATGCAAAACACTTGATGATTTTCTAAATTCCCAGTTCCAGGATTATTCAGAGGAGAAAAGAAAACCTCACATAGGTTTTGTTACTCCTTTATTTTCCTTATTTATTTCTTCCTTATTTTCCCTACTTCTGTGCTGGTCAGAGTACATTTAAAGTGTTACAATTAACGCCTAGTCCCCGAAGTACAGTCCGGGGAGACTAAGAAAACTTTTATGAGAAACGCTTGGAAAAAACTCAGAATTACTCAGCATAAAGAAGAACAGGCCAGTGGAATACATTGGTTAAGATCCCTCTTTCCAAATACATGTGAAGGGCTGTCGTGCTTGGGAGTCCTATACAGTTCCAAAGGCTAAAAATTATAGGAATAAATCGATCAGATAACTTCAAGGGGAAAGTGGACTGCTTATACATGAAATGAACTTAGGAGGTGGGGAAATTCCTATCATTGGTGTTATTAAAAAAATAAACTTGAGGATTAAAAAGCTGGGCATTTAAAAATGTGTTCAAAAAGCATAGTAGGAGTTAAACACAATGGTTTTCAGGCTTTTCCCACCCTGAAAGGGTTAGAAAACAAGTCATCTGTTATGTCACCAAAAAGCAAACTCAAAGCCTGCCAAGGTAGCTCCTCTGAAGGGGGGGTAGGGCAGGGCTGTGGGTAAACAAAGGACTTGAAGCGTTAATAGGAGAAAGTCCAGTGGTTCTGAGGGAGAAGAGTCAGAGCCCTGGAGAAACTCACTGTCCTTGAACAAGTCAACTTGACCTTCTAAAGTACAGCTTTGATCAAATTGCTACAAGCACTTACTTAACTTACAGGCATGCTGTGTAGCTTACCATCATCCTAAAGTGGCACAGTATACTGAGCACAGCAGTGTTTTAACCTGAGGGTCTCTAAGGCTGTATGCATCAGCATTTACCACATTTTGTGAATGGATAAACAGAAGCACCAAGAAGCTAAAAGTGTAGCTAAAAGAATAATGCATTTAGCCAGGGGCTGAAACAGAACCTTCCCAGATTTTGGCCTTTTCACTGACTCTGATTCCACAGAGAGTTAAAAAGTAATGAGCATTTGAGCAAGAGAAAAACAACACGGAGTGAAGAGGACTTCCCTTGTTCTCACCTTTGCTAGAAGAGGGAGTTTCAACACTCTTCTAGACCATCCACACTCCAACAAATATATCCACCACTATCCCACAACCACAGGTTAAACAAACAGAGAATGTTAGCAATCCTATGGAATCCACTACTTAAGTTTCAGCCTCTAATGTGCCAGTTCCTTGCTTGTATAAAGATGAGTTTATTCTATGTGAAGTGACCTCATGAAGAAGCTGAGGTTAGAATATGAAGAGGCCTGAGGCCCAAGTCCACCATATAGAGCCATTCATGAGGAGCTGAACCTCAGAGTCATCTCAAAATCATCTAGAGAACCCCACCCGCACGGCTCAATGGTTGAGAATCCACCTATGAATTAGGAAGTCACAGTTCAATTCCAGTCAGGGCACATGCCTGGGTTGCAGACTAGATCTCCAGTGGAGGGCATTCTCTTTCTACCTCTCCCTTCCTGTCTAAAATCAATGAAAATAGATTTTTAAAAATCACCTAGCAAACTTTATCAACATATGCTGAGGCCTCACCCTCAGTTTACGAAGCCAAAACCTGGAACAGGGTCTAGGAAACATTTTTTCTAAGCTTTAGGGATGATTCGCAGCTCACACAAAAATCACATGGCTTATATCTCATTCCTGAACTGATACCCTAAGCTCTGCCTTGTCCAACATGGTAGCCACATGATTCTTAAGCACTTCAAACATGAAGGGTCCAAACTGAGATGCGCTGTGCATGCAAAAAACGCACCTGATCCCCCAAACTTAGTACTAAAAAGAGACTGTAACATATTAATTACATGTTAATATTTTGCATATCTAATATTAAGTGAAATATAGCATTGAAAGGAATTCCTCCTGTTCCTTTTAATTTTTTTAACATGGTGATTAGGAAATTTGAAACTATATATGTAGCTTCTGAGTAACATATTAATTACCTCTTGCATGACTATAGACTTTTGTATTTTCAAAGCGTACGCTTTCCCCAGTGTCTCATTTGTCTCATTGTCCAGACAAAACCTCAATAGAAGGAAATTACTCAGGCTCACTCAGAACTATACCCTTTATTAACTTCTTTCAGTTTATAAACCTCTTACAGCTCTTTTATGTCTTGACTCACTCCAGCTTCTCTGAAACCTTTAGCTTCAATTAAAGGCAACAGTAGTCACCCTTCATGCTCCTGCAGAAAAGGCACTACGCTTAGCTCTCCATCCTGGAGGGGGGGATTTTCCAATGACTATCTTCAAAGGATGATGCCTATTAAAACACATTTTTTTGCGGGAAACGAGTAAAATCGGATCCACCAGGGAGACTGTCTATGGACATGAGGAAACATACATTGGAACCGGCAAAAATAAAAATGTTTTACGTTATTGTCATGTGTGTGCCGCTCATAAACAAATGCGGTACATGTGCAAGTTTTGTAATGTACCCCTGCACAAAGGAAAGTGTTTCAAATGCTACCACACACTGGCGGGAAAATGTCCGCTTACAAAGTGTTAAACACTGCAGTCACAATTACAAATTTAGCAATCAATTATTACTTGCCTAAATGGTGTTGCCTCATGTATTTGTCACTTTCATATCTATTGTGTCCAATTATTGAACATTTGAGATGTCTATGCTTATGCATCTATTAATCAACTCATGTAAAGAGGTAAGTCATATGGTTTCTAACCTGAAGGAAGTTCCATCAGGTTAGCTGTGTTTGTGAGAAATGATTGACTATACACTGGGGTAGGAGCAGCTGACACAATGGGAAGAACATTTCAGAGAAGAAAAATGTCACGAGTGAAGGTCAGGAGACTGCCATAGTAATGACTTATGTAGGGTACCACAAGGCCAGCCTGGCTCCTGGGAAGGTGCTTAAAGACACCTTTATTGTCAGGGGGAGAGGGATGATAATTCTGAGGAGGTGCCCTACTCAATACAATCATGTGGTATGCTCTTGCCTCATAAACAGAACTATAAGCATGGTTCTCTATGCAACTGGAATTAGCTCATGCCATATAACTGACACCAAACCACTGGTTACGTTGCATTGCAGCTGCTTCTCAAAAGCAAAAAGTTTTCACTTGATGGAGGTCAGTACTGAAGGAAGACTGAGAGCACTCTGATTCCAGAAGCTGCTCTTTAAGTAGTAACACAGTTATTAAAACACGGAGGCTTTGCGTGTCCTCCTCTGTGGGACATTTGATTGAGAGCCTCAAATAAGAAATTTGTACCCATTGGCACTTTAATTCACAATGACCAAATTATGGTAGACTTGAAGGAATATAAACTTTGGAGATAGACTATTTAATTAAGATTTCTCAATCTGTTTCCAAGCTATAAAAGAGAGACTGTACCATGGACCTCATATAGCTATCATAAACTTAAAAGGGATCATTTATATAAAGCACAGTATGCACTCAGTAAATGACTTCTCTCATTACTATTATTTCAAATGATATCAAGCCACAGCCAAATATTTACGCACACAAAATCAGCACTGGTTTTACTCAAATATGAAAAATAATTCCCTGTGTGCATAGATATTGACATTGATTGGAAAACAGAGCTGCAGCAGTCATGGGAAGACAAGTCATCTTTTGTCATGCTCTATGTGGAGGCAATTCTTCCACTCATTAGTGCTTGAATCCAACGAGTGGTCTATGAGGCACTGTAACTAAGTTTCTAGACCTTCATTGACGACGGAAGAAGATTGTTTCTTTAAAGAATAGTCCAACCCTCTCCGACACCAGCCACAATGCACACACACTCTGCTCAGCAAAACAAAGAGTCACCGAGCGAATGGTCTCCCGCTGAAACTCTGTTCTCTCCAACGTCATTCTAAGCACGACATGTTTTTATTAGCACAATCTTCTATTTTGCTGTTTCCATAGAATCCCATTAACGGCAGTCCAACTGCTGTCATTACCATGTGCCATAAGCTCACAAGAAAAGGGCTGCTACAACTGGCACAGACTCAGACAGCATAAGGGGGAGGGGGGGTCTCTCTATGCTGCAAACAGCTCCAGGCATCCGAGTGCATGTACCCTCAGTTAACAAACCAATAATCGCTTCAGAATTAAAACAGCCTAAAAGTCATTGTTGGAAAGTGTTTTATTAAACACGAAAAAGGCAGGAGGTTCAAGGTTCGGCTTTTAGCTTCGTCTTTCAGGGGGGCCTCAGTGAAAATGTCCTTATTCAGAAAGACCCACTGCAGACTATGTGGATACACAGGGTGGGGCAAAAAGTAGTTTTACAGTTGTTCATATGGAAAATAATAAAGTAATTAATAACAAATAATAAAAGAATAAACTCATGTACTCACAACTGTAAAGCTATGTTTCCTTATCTACTATAAACTTATGTTTGTTTGTTTCATTATTTTTTAAAGCTAAATGATGGTATAAAGAAAATTCTATATTAGCCAAAAAGTAATCTAAAACTGAAGGCTGGAGTTATTTGCATGCACACACACATATGCATATTTGATATATAATTATTTTATGGCTATAAAAATGCACGCTCTCAAGAAAGTAATGCAATCAATACTGCAGTGTATAACATATCACACTGGTTTGTATACAATACTGCTGACAAATAACAAATGGATGAATTACTAGAAAATCCCCATTATTAAAGCATAAATTAAAAGTCTCTTAAAACAGCACTTCTACTCATTCACTGAATCTCTTCCATAGATATTTGACATATATTTGTCAACAATATAAGTGCCTTCCTTCCTAAATCCTGTTTATGCCTCCTTTCAGATGCAGTTGCTAGGTGAGGCCTGGAGACCAAGGCCATGGCTGACTCTACAGGCAAAGCCTGCTAAGCAGGGGCAGGTGTCTCAAGTACAGAGGGGAGAGGAAATTGCATTTCAGCCCATGCAGTTTTATTTTATTTTTATTTGTTTAAATATATTTTTATTGATTTCAGAGAGGAAGAAAGAGGGAGAGAGAAAAAAAAACCATCAATGATGAGAGAGAATCATTGATTGCTTGCCTCCTGCACACCCCACGCGAGGGATCAAGCCCACAACCCAGGCATGTGCCCTGACTGGGAATAGAACCGTAATGTGCTGGTTCATAGGTCAATGCTCAACCATTGAGCCATGCTGGCTGGGCCAGCCCGTGTAGTTTTCGATGTACCCAGAAGCCATGCTTGGCCACAAAAGGCCACAGCTCGCTCACCCACTGCTACTGTGTTTTTCAGAGAGTAAAACATTGATATACACTCAGATTAAGATTAATGTCATGACCTTTCCTGAAATCAAACTTTGATTGATGGGGGGTTGGAGGGGATAAAAGAAGCAGCATTTAGGGGCAACATGTCCCTAAATGAGAATGGGGGTGAAGGAAGAGAAACATATAGGGTGGGCATAGGAGGCACTTTATACCTTCACAATTTCCCAGCCCTACAGAGAAAGATAGCAGCCACCACGCTATAACTTCAGTCCAAGTGCTAACACCAGAACAAAGGAGTCACATATCATTTCTGACCTGTATCCTATGTGACTTGTCAGACACTTTATATAAAGGTGATTTTTACAGCTCTCCCGGGTTTGCCCCTTCTCTACTGAGGCCGAGAGAGATAGGCACATTCCCTTCCAAAGTACTGAAATAGCAGTCTCTCCAGAAAACCCATGGTGTTAATGCATTTAATGAATATGGCATCAGTATGATTGTTCCACTCACTTACATCCTAAACTGTAGGCTATTAAGGGAGGAGGGAAGGACAGGAAGCACCCCTGGCTCCCTAAGGGGGGATTGGTGTCTTCACTAATGCATCTGCTAGTCTATTCTTGAGTTGTGGCTTCCACAGGCTCCAGACTAATTGTATTCAAATTAATGGCAGTTACAGGCACTTTACCCGAGTTCTATTTTCATAGGTTGCTTCAAGATACATCATAAGGCAGCTCACACAGTTCCACATCGGCCATCACCTTTATGAACAGCCAGAAAGGCATCAGTGGAGGGAAAATAAATAGGAGAAGATGCTGTGTTTGTTGATTCTAATGAGAAGTTTCCTAGGAGATCAGATCTTCTTCTTAAATCTTTGATTTAAAGGATGTGTATGAGTTATTCACCAGGTTGTAAATGCTATTAAACTAAATACATATCAATGCACTTCTACTGTGTGTGTGTGTGGGGGGGAGGGCTTTAATTTCATATTTTATTTTGTACCCCCCCAAAAAATAGAGGAAAAGAAAAAATAACTGCGCAAATGATTCTTCATTAGCTGGCCGCAAAGATGCAGGATCCCTCCTGGCAGGAAGTCCAGTTAGCTGTTTAATTGGCATGACTTGAGACGCTAGAGCGTTGTTGCCGAACAGAGACCCACATGCGATTTGTGTCATACTGACTGCGAGGCCCCGATGCCACTTAAGAAGTGCAGTGGTTCAGAAGTCAGTGCTAATGAGCCAGTTTGTTGGCTGTATTTTGGGAACCATGCAGAAATGAGAATTCTTCTCCTAACAAGTGATTCTTAAAGATTCTGGCTGCTTCTGCCACTGCACCCTCACTGTTTGTTCAAGTGTTCAAAGTCGCAATGCCTGGCAGAACTTAGTGATCATGTGTGGGAACTCAGGCTGTTTCCATCCCAAATCAAATATTAAAATATTGACACCCACCTCTATCACTTCATCCACCCAACCCTCAAAACACTTCCTTGACTCAAGAATGAAGGGTCTAGGAATTTGTGCTGAAGTTTTTGGACACGACTCTACAGACAGAGAGAAGACAAATGTGTTAGAGCTGGTGGTGAGAATAAGCATGTTCCACCAAGTTAGTTTTATGTAAAATATGATTCTATTGCTGAGAGATGGAGGTCCGTGGGGTAGGGACTTCCCTGACAAGGTCCAGCTCATTTCTGTTATTATTGGTTTTTCTATTGGTTGTTGATATTTCTGTTTTTGTTCTTTTTGCATCAGAATCAGCAACCCTGGCCAGACTTCGAATGATACGTTAACATGTATCTTAGAGACAGAAGACCAAGTGCTTTAAGCATTTGTCCAATTCAACAGAGGTACTTCCCTGATCAATCAGGCTGCCATGGACTCTATGGCACGAGGAAAGGCGGGACCGCGGTGAGGGCTTTAAAATCATCATGCATGTACACTGCGATGAACAACAACATGCCCACATGCCTTTATATGTCAAGTATGGAGCGAGCTTCTGGCACCTGCAGATGGGACAGAAATGAAATGAAATGCTGGCAACAACTCCACAGGCCTGCGAGAGAGTAGGTTGAGTCTCTGATAACAACTGCTCCCTGGGGGCTGTGAGATTGCTGTTAGCAAATCCAGGGAGGCGAGGGTTACTGTAATAAACCACCAGGATTACCTCTGTACATCTGAGAGGATCCCTGGGAAGTGAGAGGCAGAAAGGAAGAGGGCAAACATTTTTTGTTTGTTTGTTTTTAAATAAAACACAATATTTAAGAGAAATTAGCTCCAGGGTAGTCAAATCTCTATTTTCAAAACTTGTCATTCACTCCGCAGCGAGCAGGTTCAGAGCCTGGAAGGAGGGTTGCTGATGGCTTTCGACAAGAAATGAAGGCGCTCACCTGATTTAAACTAGTTCACCTCAGCGCTGCTCAGTGGAGTGGAAAATGAGCATAGTTCAAATCCGGAAATCAGAGTCAAAAGTCCCATTGTCTTCACTCCACTGATTTACTGTGTGACCCAAATCTGCCTTGGATGCTCTCCCATCTGTGAATAAGGGGGAAGGATTCTCTTGTTGGTCTACTTAGAAATAGAGAAGCAGAAATATAACATGCCCAGGGTGCCTCTTTGGCAATCACTTCTAAAAATGAAGAGACAGGGAAATTTAATAACCAAAAGGTGAATACATGCCATAATAAACAAGTGAAATGGCATTAGCATGTTTAAAAGAGAAAACGTGTTTGCAGAACACATAGACTGCAGTCCTTTTAAAAGAATCTATTTGTTTGAGCTGTTACTTTGAGTAAAGTAAGAATGGAGCACAGGAGTGGCCAATTCGTTGCATGTCACATCGCTTTTCTGCACACTAACTTTTTCCAAATGGTTCTGCTGGATAAAGTAAATCATTTGTACAGCCCGCTCTTTAGCCACATCAATCCTACTTAGAATGTATATCGAAAACTAATGAAAGTACCCACACTTATCTTGCCCTATGGAATCTGAAGTAAAAACCACCCAACACACCCTTCCTCAATGGAGTTGTGGATGCTAACTTCTAACAGCAGGTACCACCTTCAAATGGCTCCTTTTAAAGAATCCTCAGCCCTGGCTGGTTTGGCTCAGTAGATAGAGAGTTGGCCTGTGGACTCGGGAGTCCTGGGTTCGATTCTAGTCGAGGGCATGTGCCCAGGTTGTGGGCTCTTCACCCAGGAGAGGGTGTGCAGGAGGCAGCTGATCAATGATTCTCTCTCATCATTGATATTTCTATCTCTTCCTTTCCTTTCCTCTCTGAAATAAATAAAAATATATTTTAAAAAAGAATCCTCAAATTGTCAAGTTTCATCTCAATGATGACTGAGCTTGCTATCCAATCACAGACATTAAAAACTAGGGGCCTGGTGCACAAAAATTTGTGCACTCGGGGGGTGGGGGTCCCTCAGCCTGGCCTGTGCTTTCTTGCAGTCTGGGACACCTTGGGGGGGATGTCCACTTGCTGGCATGCCTGGCCAGCCTGGGTGAGGGGCTGAGAGCCATTTTCAGGCTGCCCACAGCCCCTTCAGGGTTCGTGCACTGGGGGGTGGGAGGGCTGATGAGTGCAGGCCTGGATGTTTCCCACCGGAGGGCCCACGGTTGCACACGCCTGGTGGGCCCACACCGCTGAGGGGACATACCTGGCACAGAGTTGGGTGGCAAGCCAGGGGCGGACGCTGGTGCAGGATCCCTTGGTGGGGCCCTGCTGCTGAGCAAACACACCCAGGGTGGAGCTGGGCAGTGAACTGGCTTCAGATTCTCCGCACTGTGCAGCAGACACTCCCGCACGCCCTGTGGAGGCCCTGGATGAAGGTAGCGGACCCTGGACAGGTGTTCCTGGACACCCTGCAGAGGCCCGGTGCTCCTGCATGCCCCCAAGGAGGCCCCCGGGGGGCGGAGCTAGGCAGTGGACCCAGGACAGCTGCTCCTGGACTCCCCAAGGAGGCC
>PVJC01013275.1:15006-38380 GCA_004026665.1 Murina feae
ACACACCTGGCACAGCTATGCTGGCCGGCCGTGGAGGCTCCCAGTGCAGAGCCGCCCTGCCAGCCTCCATCTTGGCTGGGTTAATTTGCATACAGCCGCTCTGATTGGCTGGTGGGCGTGGCCGTGAGCAGAGGCTCAGCCAGCCTAGGCAGGCAGTTGCAACAGAAGCCTTTGGTTTGCTCTAGCTCCATGGCTGTTGACCTCCATCTTGGCTGGGTTAATTTGCATACAGCCGCTCTGATTGGCTGGTGGTAGCGGTCAATTTGCATGTTTCTCTTTTATTATATTAGATTATACAAGTACCATCACATCTTTATCTGCTGCCTTTCAGATGAAGTTTGGCATGTTATCATCAGTGAATTAAAGTCATGCTCATTTTCTTCTCTCCCAGTTGGAAAAAATCACAATAGTTGATTCTGACTTGATTCATATTATGAGAAAGAAAATTCCATCAATTCAAATGGACAAAGGTAGAGAGGGTAAGGCCATCTGTATCTTCTTCCACATTTATCCACTGAGATATTTTTAGGGTCATCCTCAACTGTACCTCTTCTGATTGATTAGCGATTTTTTTATATTTAGTTTATCGTCCAGGCATTTACAGATCAACTTGTTTCTGAAATACTGATGAAGACAAAAGCCAGATTTAAGCGTGTTTTCAATTGGTCATTTTTAAGTGGGCTAGATCTTTCTTTTTCATCTTGCTCCCACATCTCCTTTCTGTGCCTGGCATCTGGTTCTCCTTTTCTAATTTAGTGACTAATCTAGCAATGTAGCCAGCAGGTGCAATCTCTAGACCAAGTCAATTTTCCTATAATTATGTCTGACCCTTCCTGGTACTTTGGAATCTTGCATCAATCATATAAGGGTGATGTAACAGCAAAAGCAATACCAACATTTCACTTTGCTTAATACTTTACAGTTTGCAAGGTGCATTCCCAAAGGAAATTAAACCCAGATCTTTCCATATAAGCTCAGTTTTGTTCTTACTGCATTGCAGTTCACTTTTTTGACCCATAAAATAATTCCAAAGGTTAAGTCACTTACATGGTTAAAGAGAAAAAAGGAGTGAGTATGGAGGGGGAGCTATCATTGGTATTACATCCATTGGTAGATTTTCTGAATTACTAAATACTAAAAATTGTATAACTAAAAGTGGATACAAAAATCAGGAAAGTAACAGGAACAGTTGATGATTACAAATACAAAATAACCTGGACATTTCTCCATTAGCAAGTGAGAGGAAAACACATGTCCCTCTAGGGTCAATGTGTAAGAGATGTATGTAGCAACCTAGCGGAAAAGGAGTCCAATAAAAAATATTCAAGAAACCAGAGTGATTGCTTTGGGAGATAGGGAAAAACTGAGTGGCCAGGGGACAAGAGACAGGAAGACTTTCTCCTCTCTAACTTTAAATACATTTTAAATAATTCATGGTGTGCATTTATACTTCTTTAATTCATAAATAAATACAATAAAAAAGAAAAAAAATAAACTTGGTAGATTGCATTGTCCAAGAGGATATGGATATTTACGGTACTTTTCAAACCTGACTTCACATTAGAATCAGTTATATATATATTGAGTGACTTGGCTGTTCCTTTAGAAAAAATTTTTATATATAACTTTTAGCAGAAAATTCATAACTTTTGTAAGAATATCAAGAGAGGCAACATTTTCTAAGTTGACTCTCCTAGATACTTTGGTTTTAATACAGTCACCTAAGTCTCAGATCTCCTCTTCTTCAAACAAACTTCTGATTTAGTGGGTCTGAGACGAGGTCTAACCTCATGTACCTTGAAAAAATCCCCTGAATAATTTGGATTCACTCACCTAGTAGAGATACATTTAGCATTGTGGTAGTTATTAGAGATTTTCTAATAAATGACAAGAGATAGACAAAAATAATTATGTTCAATACCCAGGGCCTATTTCTATGGTCAAATTTATTATGATTTAGAAAACTGGCCCTTAAAAAGTTGAAGGAAAACTAGGAACAAATAAAATAGTCACTGTGATAACAATAAAATCTCTTTAAAGGTAAGTTCTAAAACTCCACCAGAGTTTTATAACTTGGTAAAATCAGACAAACAAAAACAATGCTGTTTTATCTTCAAGAAACAACTTCCTGTGAATTTTTTTGGCCATGTTAACATTCTGGTTCTTAAAATCTCCCTTCTTTGAAAATAAAATTATCATGATAGCAAGTCAGGTCTGTCTTCCCCCTAGAGTTTTAGATTGCTAAATAGAACCCAGGAAACCTTCATTAGACTAACAACCATGCTAGATGATTTTTGAATACAACAAATTAAAGTTGTTAAGAAGAGTGCATCAAAGGTACAAAAAGTAGGCTACAGTTTGAGAGTAGATAACATTTCATGTATTAGAAATACATGTCAACAAAGCAACTGGCATGAATTTTAAACTTTAATGACAACTAAATCCTGAACTAAGACATACCACATAAATATCCAAGAAGACATGAAGACATAAAACAGTGTCCCTGCCGTTGAGTCTCAGCCTTAATATTACTATAAAACAACCTGGGAGCTTTACAAACAAACAACACATGGACCCTTGGGTTCGCTTCCATCAAGAATCTGAGGATGGCTCTAGGACACAGTGTTTTTTACAAGCTCTCAAAATGATTCTAATTAAGACCCATTGATGTAGAGTCTACACTTTATGAAATTCTACACTATAGGGACTATGTAGACATATTCTACTGGGGTACTGGGGTGAGGGGCAGTGGCAAAAACCTTGCTCTGTATTACCAGTTCAAGAGATGGATTGGAGTAGCTGCTTTTTCCTGCACTTTTTGTGATTTCCTAGGCCAGCCTCACTACTTTCACATGAAATATGCAAAGATCTTAGCCAGCCTTTCAGTTGAATGGGAAGATTTGAGGAATTTGAAATAAGTATTTCGGGCTTTGCACATTACTACAAGTTCCCTGGATGGAGAGGACCTTTCATGAAGATAAAATTGGCTACTTTTACATTCTGTCATGTGACCTAGATGATGACAGAAAGTCAAAGGAAAATCACTCATCATCAAACCGCCACTTCCACCACCATCTTCATCATTCTCATCACCAGTCCATTTAATGCCTGTCATCAGCACAGTGGTAGTAGCTATTTTTACAGTTAGAATGGTATAGTCAAAGGCTCTTGGTAGCATCAAGGTTCTGGCTGTATTCACAGTGAGTTTAAGAGAGGAGGGAATAAACAGCTGAAGTTTTTTTCTTTTTGCAAAGTCTTAGAAAACCCCAGTCTACAGCTGTCCAACTCTAATTTGTCTAAGACTGCAAGGAGGAAAAACTATCACAACCCCTAATTAGGAAACCTGAGAGGTGCATCTTCAGAAATCCAAGCGCAATGACATGAAATAGATCTAATGCAGATTCCTTGTCCACCAAGGGCACAGTGCAATTCCTGGTTGCTCTTCCAAGTAAACAAACCCAAACCGGTACTGGCAAATTGTGTATTCAGCTTCTAGCATTATTCTACTACATGGGCCATTCACAGCCACACAATGTAAACAAGAAACTACCTTGGCAGTGAAATTCAATAGGACTGGGATGTTTTATATGCTGAGAAGGAATCCAGTGGGACCCGCATATACAATAAAGTTTGTTCTCCCCTGCCTCCCCCTTTCTCTCTCTCTCTGGACTGCATACCTGCCTTCCTCTCCAAAGACTTCTCTGGGGCTCTCAATGGTATCAGAGATTGGTTCTTTTTCTAGATTACTAATCTTGGGAGTGGAACTGACATCCAACTAACTGTGCATGACAAACGGGGACCTACCAGAGCAGCTCCCAGTACCTGATAAGAGGCAGTCTACTCAGTAGATAAGGCTCATAAGAACAATGGCAAATATACCGGGTCTTATCTTAATGTGAGAATTTCCTTTTTAAAGGCTCCCAGTGCTTTATTTCATGCATTGATTCATTAAAAAACAAACAAAAAACAACCTTCCATTTAAAAAAAAAAAAAAGACAGCATTTTTGTCACCTTACGCATGATAAAACCATGGCAGAGAGAGATTAAGCATTCTGCCTGTGGTTATAAAGAACGCTGTGGTATTTGGGATTAGAAGTCAGAGCTTTCCGGTTTGCAGTTCACGTTTATTTCCTGTCATTGCATGTGAAAGGCAAAGGACCAAGACAATGTAAAACTGAGCATCCTCAGCCCAAGGGGACACATGGGAAGTTTCTGCCAGATCATTTGTTTTTACTTAACACAATCGTGCTTGTATTTTTAGCAAACCTCAGATCAGAAGAGCCAATGACAGCAGTCTAAGCAGAACCCTTTATCCCCATTACAGTCAGTGTAGACAATTTAAAGATATTCCTAAATGGTGCCCATTGGACAGTTCTAAAAATAGGGACAAGGGGCAGGTGCTCATGGAACCTAATATCCAACAAAACTGCATTCAAGACATATCTGAAACATTTATATTGAAGTAGATGTAAAGTAGGATACTAGACATTTACCAAGGGCAGTTTATAAACCAATAAAGTAACTGAGAGATACAAATCATCAGGAAAGACAAGGAGGTAAACTATAGTAGGAAACAAACTTCTGACAATGAAAGATGTTCTGTTCACTGTCAAAGACCAACTCCTTCCCTGTTTTTAATATTGACCCAGTGTCACAGAGATAGGATAGGCCCTAAAGTGACATGTGATTTATTCTTTCATTTTGTGTAGAATCATTCTGAGCAGATAGGAATCATTTCATATGTCCAGTCATGAACACCTATGGAACACGTTTTAATACAATATGCCAAGGTAGGTATAATGGGTATAAATGGGTAATGAAAGCAAACACAATTCTTGCACTACTGGGGATTTCATTCAAGTGGAGAAAGGGAGAAAATCCTATCTAATAAAAGAGTAATATGCAAATTGACCATCACAAGATGACTGCCCCCATGTGGTCAGAGATGGCCAGCCAGGGAGAGCAGTTGGGGGAACCCAGGCCAGCAAAGGAGGACAGTTGGGAGGGACCCAGGCCAGCAAGGGAGGGCAGTTGGGTGGGATCCAGGCCTGCAGGGGAGGGCAATTAGGGAGGACCCAGGCCTGCAGGGGAGGGAAGTTGTGGGGGATCCAGGCCTGCAGGGAAGGGCAGTTGCAGGGGGGGACCCAGGCCTGAAAGGGAGGGCAATTAGGAGGGACCCAGGCCTGCAGGGGAGGGCAGTTGTGGGGAACCCAGGCCTGCAGGGGAGGACAGTTGGCAGCAATCAGGCCGGCCCAGGAGCAGTTAGGTGTTTATCAGGCTGGCAGTGGAGTGGTTAGGGGCAATTGGCAGGCAAGAGGTCAGGAGCCAGCAGTCCTAGATTGTGAAAGGGATGTCAGACTGCCTGTGTAGGCCCGATCCCACAGTGGGATCGGGCCTACACAGACAGTCTGACATCCCTCAAGGGGTCTCAGATTGGAAAGGGTGCAGGTTGGGCTGAGGGACAGCACCCCCACCCTCCGCTCCCAGTCTGTGCACAAATCTCATGCACCGGGGCTCTAGTAGATCAATATATGCAGTACAATTTCTGTGCTATTTATAACATGAGGATTTAAAAAAGCAAAGTTAGCTAATGGAGCCAAGACTTGACCGAGACCATGTTTACAGGCAAGGTGGCTGGGTTGGACTTCTCCAAATAGGTGACATTCAACCCCATATCTATATGAGAGCTATTTTATTCACTCCGTCATTCAATTCATGACATACTTGGTCACCGTCCACTTTTTGCTGGGCAGTGTTCTGGTCATCCAGCATACATTAAAAAGTGGCATTTGCAAAGCCTGGCCTCCATAAGAAATACTGAGGAGCATGGGAGGAAAGAGAGAATACTGCTTCCCTGAAATGAGGAATTGTATTTTTAGTTTAATAGGACTCATCCAATTTATGTTGCAATTTTCTCATTTCTTCGCAAAATATCAATAAAATCCAATTCACATATTTAAAAAAAAATCACAAATGCACCTGGTTTAAACAGCTTAACTGGCAAATCTCAGCATGGCCTGTCATCCATGCTGAGATGGGAGACTCCAAGGTAAAAACAAACTTTTGAAGCCCAGAAGCACCTGCAGGGATTCCCCCTCACAAGGAGCCACATGCTCTCCTCACTCTCCTCTACCAGGAAGCCTGCTGGAACTGGCCTGACAACCAGCTTTCAGTGATCTCTCTCTCCAATCGATGGGCATGTTCCACCTGGATCACAGGAATAACACAAACTCATAAAATACTGGTCCTTGAGACTTAGCAATCAATAAGGGCTTCTTTCTAAGGAGGGGGGAGGATGCAGGGGGGTAGGGCGCTCAAGATAACCTCCTCTCAAATCATTGAAGTTAAGATAAAGTCCAGTCACATTTCTCACTGTGGCATACAAAGAAAATAAAAAACACAGTTCCCATAGAAACACAGAAACCATCTTTTGGAAAATCTAAAAATGACAGTCATTTGGAGTTTTGTCCTAAGAATCGGGAGATAGAAATTCTATTTACGCTTCTGCACCAATTTGTTGTGCAAGCCTGGGCAAGTTACATAATTTCTTTGAGGTTCCATTTTCTCATCATTGCAGTAATTATATGAGGCTTTCAAATATCTCTGCAGAGTCCAGAGCAACCTGAGAAGCTCTGCTTTTATCTGTTTTGACTGTATTTCTGAGTAAGATTTCACTTGAAAACATGTGCCTTGATGTAAAAATCAATGTCATAATGACTGGAAGAGATGTTCTCTGAAGCCTCTTTCTACTTCATAAAACCAAGATTCTTAATGGCTCTCAGATCTGCGGTGGTGTCAGGGCAGGGATGGGAGAAACTTTCTGAAAAAAACCAACTCCTATTCTGCCTTACAAAGCCCTTCACCACCTTCCCTCTTTCAAAGGTAGAAGGTGCCCCTATGGTACCACCAACACTGTGCTTTGGCAACTGAGCTTGATAACCGTTGCAATGAATTTCCTAAAGGCTTTTATCTTTTTTAAAAGTGTGTAGTTTAAACCTAAAGGTTTCCCTTCTCAAAGTGCATAAGGAGAAAAGGCAAAATCAACAGTATCTTTGCTAAGCTGATATTTTATCCAATAAGTATATGTTAAATGCTTACTATATATCAGATACTACTTGCTCTTGGGAGTTAGGTTTTCTCAAAATAGGGCACAATCCCCAGTTAAATATGAATCCAAGACCTAAACAAATGGAGAGTTACTCATTCTCATGGATTAGAATACTCATTCTTGTTAAAATGTCAATTCTCCCCAATTTTATTTAGAGACTCAACAAATTTTTTGTAGATACTGAATCTCAAATTTTATGGAAAGCTAAAGGCACTAAATAGTCAACATTTCTGAAGAAGAATAAAGTTGGAGGATGAAGATCACTTAGTTTCAAGACT
The DNA here is from genome assembly GCA_004026665.1 of Murina feae. Lineage (NCBI taxonomy): Eukaryota > Metazoa > Chordata > Mammalia > Chiroptera > Vespertilionidae > Murina > Murina feae. Next base: position 22,393 of record PVJC01013275.1, read on the forward strand.
TTCTATAAAACGATAGCAATCGAGAGAAAGCATTACTGGTGGAAGGATGAAAATATAGACCACAGGAGCACGAAAGAGAACCAAGAAATACAATCACACTAATACAGTCGCCTGATTTTTGACAAAGCACAAGAGTAAATTTTTGGAGAAAATCTAGTTTTTCAACAAATGGTGCTTTAACAATTGGATATTCTATGTAAATAAACAAATAAACCTAAACACATAAATCAAAACTCTTTACAAAACTAATTAAAGATGGATTACAGACCTACATGTAAAATGTAAAACTATAACAGTTCCAGAAGAAAATAAAGGTGGGAATCCATCATGCGTTCAATGCAGTGATGCTGGGTTTAGCTCTGAGATCAAAAGCATGATTGTAAAAGAAAATCTTGATAAGTCAGACTTTGTAAAAATTAAAAATTGTTGTTCAGCTAAACAGTGCTAAAAGAAAAAAAAGGCACAGACTAGGTGAAACTTTTTTTAAAAAGTTAAAAAAAAATCACATTCAAAATATACATATAAAACTCTTAAAATTCAAAAATAAAAACAAAAATCCAAATTTAACAAATGAGCAAAAGCCATATCACCAAAGATATACCTATGTCCAATAAGCAGATTAAAATATTCTCAACATCATGAGTTATTAGAAAAGCATAAATGTAACAAGATATCCATTGTTATTCTTTACGAGGCTAAAATGAAAATAAACACCGAAAGATGACAAGAGCAAGGATGTGGTGGAGCTGGTAATCTCATTCACTGCTGCTGAGAATGCCAAATGCAAAATGATAAGGCCAGTTTAAAAGGTAGCTTGGAAGTTCTGTTAATTATATACCCACCATATGACGTATTAGTCCACCACCTTGATATTTATGTTTTTTAAATGAACTTATGTCCACACAATCAGAACTATGCTAAAAAATATTATATGTGTACACACACACACACACACACACACACACAAGGGGCCTGGTGCATGAAATTCATGCACGGGGGGGGGGGGATCCTCAGCCCAGCCTGCTCCCCCTCACATATTGGGCGCCCTTGGGGAGCAGGCCTAAGCCACAGTCTGGCCTCCCTTTGTGGAAGGCCACCAAGCTAATCAGGGGAAGCCACCAGCCCCATCACCCTGCTGCTGCAGCCACTGCCAGTCACCGCAGCCACCGAGGTGTTTTCATCAACAGACTCCAGTCCCTTCACCATGAAAAAATGACAACTTTCTTTAGGCATTTTCAAGATGTGTCTTTCATAGGATTTGACATTTCTTTCTTTCTTTTTCTTTATCTTCACCTGAGGATATGTTTCCATTGATTTTTTAGAGAATGTGAAGAGAAGGGAAAAATAGAGAGAAACATAAAAGTGAGAGGAGCACTTTGATTGGTTGCTCCTGCATATGCCCTGACCTGGGCCCTGACCAGGGAGGAGCCTGCAACCTAGGTACATGCTCTTGGTCAGAATTGAACCCAGACCCTGAGGTCAGCAGGCTAAGGCATTATGCACTGAGCCAAACCTGCTATGATAGGATATGACATTTCTTAGCCCTCCAGCAGTGGACCTTGATTTTTTTTTTCTCCAGGAGTATGGTGGAAAAACCCTAGATCACCTTTTTGGATTCTTATTACCCAAGTTACTAAGAATATTACCAGAGGCATACAGGTGTTTCCTCTGTAGTTCACTCCGATCACTGGCTCCACCCCTGCTCCTCCAATCCAAGCTCCACCCCTGCCCAGACCTGTAACCTCTGGCTGAAAATGCAGGCCAAAGACACCAAAGCCCCTCCAATCACAGGCTTCACAGAGCCCAGGCCTCTGTGATTACCAGCTCTGATCCTGCTCCCTGCCAATGCCAGCTCTGCCCTTGCCCCACTGCAGCCTGTGGCCAAGGCTGCAGGCCTAGGCAGGAGACCCCCAGACCCCTGCTTTGCTGGCTTCACTGGTGCCCAAACCCTGTGATCACAGGCTCTGCCTCTGCCCTTCCAATCACTGGCTCTTCGGAGCCCAGCCCCTGCGATCTCCGACCTTGCTCCTGCCCAGGCCTGAGGCCTCTGGGTAGGGCACCCTCATACCCCTCTGATCACCAGCTCTGTCCCTGCCCCCTCTGATCACCAGCTCTGCTCTTGCCCATGCCTGTGGCCTCTGGCGAAGGCCTCTGGCCTGTGCGGGGGACCCTCAGCCCCCTTTGATCACCTGTTCCACCCTTCGGACCCCACCCCTCCCCTACCACCTGCTGGGCTAACAGGCCTGACCACTTCAGTGGTGGGGTGAGCCAGACTGGGTGCCACCATCTTGTGGCTATGGGGGTGGCCATCTTGTGGCCATGGGGCCAGCCCTCTTTGTGATAGAGTGATGCCTAATTTGCATATTACTCTTTTATTAGAAAGGATGTTGCTATGGGCGCCACCATCTTGTGCCCATGGGGTGTCATATTTGTGATGGAATAATGCCTAATTTGCATATTACTCTTTTTTTAGATAGGATACATATACATGGTAATTCATATATATATATATATATATATATATATATATATATATATATACACATACACACACACATACACTACATATTTCATATTACAGGGTGGGATAAACATAGGTCTATAGGTGTGAGAATGCAAAACACAGTTTATTCTTACATTACTTATTAATTATTGTATTGCTTTCCATAAAAACAACTGTAAACCTACTTTTGCCCCACCCATATATGGGTGTGTGCATAAAATTCTAGATATGTAAATTTGTGGTACAACGAAATTACCTGGAATACATCCAAAACTAGAACACTAGGAAACTATAATCATAAATGCCACAAACTAGCTATGGGGTGTTTTTTTTTTAATCTTCAATTTCCTAAATCTAGAGGATTATTTCAAGTTCTAGAATGATATCCAGTCCTGAGGAATCCTCTCAAAGAAACGTAGCATTTCCTGCATATTTATCCCACCTGGACTTTCTCATACCTTACCCAGTAGCAAATTCTCCCTGGGAAATATTTTATGAAGCCAAAGCTAATACTGTCTTTCACTCTTAAAACTTTTTTTAAACTAAAATATATTTTTAGGACCAGCCCAATATGACTGAAATAAAGCACATTCTTATAAATTTAAGGTTACTAAGTTTTATCTTGGTAAAGGCATCCTCGAAAAGCAGTATTAGTCATAATTCTCAGTAGGCAATGTAAAAATATTTAAGGTCTGCCAATTATTGTCATCTTTTTAAAAAATATCCTCACCTGAGGATATGTTATTGATTTTAGAGAGGGAGGGAGAGAGAGAGAGAGAGAGAGAGAGAGAGAGAGAGAGAGAGAGAGAGAGATGGGTTACCTCCCCTACGTACCCTGACTAGGAATGGAACCCACAACTTTTTTTGTGATGCTCCAACCAACTGAGCCACCTATCCAGGGCTATTGTCATCTTTTGATACAACATTCAACTAATATAATTAGAGAATATTCAGTTGTTGTTTTTAAGAAATAAAAGATAATTATAATCGGGAGATCAATTTGTTATTTCTTGTCTGTCCTATTTGAGACACTATTTTACCAAAAAGTCTGGAATATTACAAAAGGGAAAGAGAGGTGAAATCCAAGTAAAGGCAATGAATTATCTGTATTCCATAATTAATTTGACTAATTTTATATTCATAAATATAGAATGCTCAGAAATACATAACTTTACATTTCCCTCCCTTCCAGTCCATTCAGATCTGCAAACTTATAATACGGCTAACACTTCAAGCTACATACGTCTGGATTCTAAATTCAGCAAATAATATTCCTGTAGATATTATTTTTACATACTGCAGTTCAGCACAACAAAAGAAAATATATCATCACGTATAATAATATTTTCTTCCAGAAAAGAAGTGCTAAAAGCTGGTGAGAGTTGTAAATAGAAATGAAGTTGAAAATTAGAAAATAAATCAACTGAGATAATGTGATTTCAGGAGGTATGAAAAAAAGTTGAGAATTGAATGTTAACTCCTAGAAACAGTTTAACATTAAGGAGACCTTCATTACCCAATAAACAGTCACCTTTATAGAAATAAGGATTTGCATGATTTTTTTTAACATCTTGCATTGGTTAAGAATTTCCAATTATCATCAAATATATATTTCCATCACCAGGTCAGCTTTCTATGCAATTTAAAGCCAGTTGGTCAAATCCAACACAACATGAACCACAGTTTCAGCTTGAATCCACATCTGTGAGATTTTGTTTACTGGATGTCTAGAATTTCAGAACAATGCAACATACTAATTAGGGTATAAGGTTTATTTTCATTGGGAACCAATAAACCCTTATCATATATGACCTGATTTCTATCTTAAACACCACCCCCTCACACTCCCAACCTGGATTTCTAATTGCTGCTCCTTTTTTCATCATCAGGGTAAAAGCAACTATCATTACCTAAGTTAAAATTGCTGCTGATGTTGAAAATGAGATTCCTTGTAGGAAGTCTCTCAAGTCCTGGTTTCAATACCTCTCTGCTTAAGTATTGTTTTTAAAAAATGTTATGTTTTAATAAGTGCTTTAAAATCTATTATTTTTCAAATATTTACAAAAATATTACCTAATCTCGCCCTGACCAGTTTGGCTCAGTGGATAGAGCGTCGACCTGCGGACTCAAGGGTCCCAGGTTCGATTCCGGTCAAGGGCATGTACCTTGGTTGCATGCACATCCCCAGTGGGGAGTGTGCAGGAGGCAGCTGATCGATGTTTCTCTCTCATTGATGTTTCTAATGCTCTATCCCTCTCTCTTCCTCTCTGTAAAAAAAATCAATAAAATATATTTAAAAAATAGTGCCCAATTTAATAAAAGCATAATATGCAAACTGATCATCCCTTCAGGACGCCTAAGCCATGCCACCAGCCAATCAGAGCGACTGTATGCAAATTAGCCCAGCCAACATGGAGGCCGGCACTCATGGAATTGAGTAAACAGGCAGTTTCCTTTGCAGCAGGAGTGAAATTGTTTGTGGGCCGGCTGAACTTCTCCCGGCTCCAGGCAACAACATATTTGCAACAATGTCTCAATCATAGGAGCCTCTGGAGCTGAAGCAAACAGCAGGCTGGGCCTGACTTCTAAAGGCAACAGTGTCTCAATTATAGAAGCCACAAGGTGAAGCAGAGAGGAGGTTTCCTTACCTGCCTTGGCCTCAGCTTAAAGGAACAGTGTATCAATTATAGAAGGAAAACAAACCCCAGAAACCTGCTTCCAGCCAGCCTTGCTGGGACATTGGGTCAATGGGAGCTGTGGCAGCCTGAAAGTCTGAAAACACCCCTCAGCCCATCACCCACACTGGCCACACCCCAATGGGGTGAGGGACCCCATTTGGGGGCTTGGTCAGCTTGCAAACAGCCATCAGCCCTTCACCCAGGCTGGCAGATACCCTGGTAGGGACCCAAAACCTGAAGGGGCTGTGGGCAGCCTGAAAATGGCCCTCAGCTCATCACCCAGGCTGGCCACACTCCAATGGGGTAAGGATCCATACTGGGGGGCTTGATCAGTCTGCAAACAGCCATCAGCCCCTCACCCAGGCTGGCCAGGTACCCCAGTAGGGGCCCAAAACCTGAAGGGGCTGTGGGCAGCCTGAAAGTCTGAAAATGGCCCTCAGGCCCACACCCAGGCTGGCCACACCCCAATGGGGTGAGGATCCACACTGGGGGGCTTGGCCAGCCTGCAAACAGCCATCAGCCCCTCACCCAGGCTGACCAGGCACACCAGCAGGTGGACAACCCCAGAGGGGTCCCAGATTGCGAGAGGGCACAGGTGGGCTGAGGGACCTCCCAACTGCACAAATTTTTGTGCACCAGGCCCCTAGTAGAATATAAAATATAAAATCCTCCTTTTGTAGATAAGAATATTGAAGTACCAGGAGCTTAATACATGAAGTTATTTCAGCAGCTACTAGTACAGTCTGTCTTTGAACGACAACATTTTATTCAACATTGTTTCCTTATAACTTTGATGTGATGCCATAGGAATGCTTGTTTTTATCAAGAAGTCTATAGTAAAATTGGTTTCATTACAAACGTTGTTTTGCTTAAAGCTGCAGAACCTATTGATGATATTGAGGATTTACTGTATACACCAATGTTTATCAAACTGAAATATGCTTAAGAATCCTTGATTTGAGAAATCTTGTTGAAATAGAGAATCTAATTCAGGGTATAGGGCATGAGAGTCTGCATTTCTAAGACTCTCACAGGTGATTTCAACTCTGCTGGTCTCAGGTCATACTTAGAGGAGCAAAAGTAGAGATATTTGACCCTGTCTTCTTCCAAGTCCAATCACAGCAGGACCCCACATCTTTTATTAGTAGTATCTATTTCTCCTCTTCATTCTCAAACCTGCTGCTGGTTGTTGGGATTGTAGTAGATATCTCACATATGGGACTCAGTCTTGAACAGCTTCTTGGCCTCTTCCCACACCATTTAGAAGCCCATTCCTCCACAAATATCTAACCCTGCTGGACAAACCCTCTCCCACCATTTCCACATATTCTTGTGTTTTCTGATAGACTGCCCAGAAGTTATCATCTATCAGACTTACTGTATTCTTTCTTTCAATCTCAGAGAGGCTATAGGGACTTCATGTCCTCTAGCAGGCTGTCTCAGTCCCACAGGGAGGTGACGTTGGAAAAGACAACACCATCTGCAGGACCACAGACCAGCAGAACAAGTGTAAAGAGCACATGTCAACACCCACACGCTAATCTCTACACAAGCCAACTGGAGAACTGGCCTGAGATAAGATCTGGTGCGAGGAAGGGAGAGAAAGGCAAAGGAGGGAATGGAGGGAAGATGGCAAGGGGAGCACAGATCAGGGACAGGGGCACTCTGCCCAGCCAGCTGTGACTGTCTGGCTTTAGCTTGGTCTAGTCATTCAGAGGACAGTTAAAGATGATGATGAATCTTTTTGAAATAATCCTCCATATCAGCAACATAATTTTCTTATTGTAAATGAATTCAAGACACTGAGGTATTGAATGTTTCTCTACTTCAAGTACCTCTCAAGAGGCTCTATGTCCCAGTGCCTGGTTCACTGTTGTCCACACAGTAGGTGCAATATAATGGCACTAGGAATGGTGTGGAGGACAAAGGACACGGCACGCTACAGAAAGAGTTCTCTTCCTCCAGCTGTCTGTCCAGAACAAGCAGCAACATCAACGCATGAACACACAGCATCTTCCCTGAGGAGGTATCCTGAATGCCACCTTTATAAATGTGACACCATGACAGGGGACCGCTGACCAACAAGCTTTAGCAAAAAGTGAAAGCATTACAAATGGCTTTCACTTCTGTGATTTACACCGTGCAATGTGATGGCCAGGCCCGATTAATAAATACAGGTGACAGAAAGCAGAAACAGGAAAAAGGAGCTAATGCTAACTCATGTATTCCCTGACTCCCAGGACCTGGTAACTCCTGTCTTGTGATGACCTAGGCACCTGTGACTATAACACTAGAAGGAAACAATGGGTCTAGGAAGCAAAATCAATGTTCACGAGGAGTGGCTTTCCAAGACAGCACTGGAAGTGAACGCTAGACCAATGGACTCCAAGGGGCTACAAACAGGGAGAAATCCTAAATTCAACTTAGTAGAGGATAGAATAATTTAAGGGGTATTCAACTGTCCAGAATGCCTTACGGGTCCTAGTTTTCAAGCTCTATTGTTTTGGGGCTAATACAGAAGAAGAGGTAAGGACAATTAAGGGTAGTCTGAAGAGTAAGAATTAGTGAGAAAAAATGGTAATTAGGCTCCTAATAGAGAATCCTAATGCCTCCGCCACCTGAAGTTCAAGAGGAGAAGCCATGGCCAGACAGCTAATGTGCCCATCAAGTTGGTGGATGGCCCAAGGAATCCAATCTCCTAGAGTCTCCTGAGACTACACAGTCTGCATAAATTTCAGATTCCTAGGACGCGTCCAATAAAGAACCAGTTTCCTGTGGACCACTGAAGATATCAGCAGACCAAACTCCTTGCAGGTTAGATTGCAATATTCAGAAAAGTGGAGCCTTTCAATGTCCTACCTAGAGCAAGAGTAACAGAGCAGAAAAGCAATCATGCAAAGACTGATCAGAGAGTGCATGGGTAAGCAAGTGAGCAAAAGCTTTCCAGGTCTCATCCATTATTTATGAGGCCAAATTAAGATCAGTATTCCTCGCCTTTCACTAAGAGTCCAGCAGCAGAAAGTAAGCATAAAGGATCGCGGCATCTGCACAGATAATGCTCACTTTGCTGGTTACTTATGAAGACCTCTAAAAGAATCTTTGCTATATATCTTCATCTGAGGCAGTATTTTAGAAGGTCTGTAAACATTAGACATATTTTCTTTTTGTTCTAGACTATGAACTTAGGTGATGATTTTAACGCACACAGAGATTTTAGCAAGCCACCTCTGTGTTCTAGTCCAATTTCTGCCGCACCACCTGTCAGGTTAGGTAAATACAGCTTTGAGGTTGGAATAAGCAATGTCTCTTCACCTCTTGGCAGTTTTTCTTAAGAAAACCCTTGATGGCAAGAAGGCTTACACAGGAGATATACAAGCAGAATGAGGTGTCTTTCTACTTCAGAACCACCTTGCTTGTCTACTATTTCTCTCTCAATGCGTTTTCCTCATTTTTTAGCAGTACCTATGGTATGGTTAAGTGGACTATTCACTTTAAATTATGACTATTTTACCTTCTTTTATAAGAAGGGCATAGTTAGTCTGGGCTGGTATTCCTAAAATTATATAATCCTAGTATTCATTTCTGGTAATTCTAAGAAATATTATAGATGTATATTGAATTAATACATTCATATAAAGATGTTAGTGAGACTGACTGCTTTCTGGGGACTCTTCTATGCTAATAAGTAATATCAGTTGTATATCCTTCATGTCCCTCACTGTGTATGCACACATGGCTCAGTAAGACAAGTAACTCTGAAATAAGGGCAACAGTGGCAATTGCAGTTTTTCTAATCCCACTTCTCCTACCTTTCCGTAACAGTTGAACTGAACATGGAGGGATTGTAAAATTGTGGTCAATTTGGAGAGTGAGGGGAAGTGATAATGGTAGTGAAGTATTTATAAAACTTTGTCAAAATTTTTCACTTTCCATAAGTTGGTCTAGAAAGTGTCTATCAAGAAATCAAATAATAGCTGTATTAATAAAACAAACAAACAAAAAACCTCCACACCATGCTGTTCTAATGGCCCAAAGCAATACACAGTTGGAAAAGATGGATGTCAGCTTTTGTTTTATGAGCCAAAAATGAACTCTGTATCTGTGGGTAGGCCTATAAGTAAGGATGATAAAAGGCCAGTAAAGAAGAAAGAATCCTAGCTAACAAAATTATGCCTTAGTTGCTGTTAGCATAATCCAGGATAAAAAAAAAAATAGCATGATTGTTAAGCACGATGATAAAAAATAGATCAACTGAATTCAGTCACTGGCTCAAATATTTCACTGGAATATGCACACAAACACACTCTCAAAGTGGATATCTTAAAGATACATGCATTATAGATGCATTTGAATTTTTATATTAATTTTCCCAGTGGCTTAGCGTGTGTTTTTTGTTTGTTTGCTTTTGACTCAAGAAACAGAATCTCAACTAAAGTGGCTTTCAGGATAGGTGAAGATAGCAATAAGGTTGGAACAAGCAACGCCTCTTCAACAAGGACATGTACTAAAATGCAAGAGTACCAGGGCCAAGTGCTTCCAAGGCAGCCGCTACCCTAGCTATGTTGTTATTAAAGACCCATCTGTTTCCTTCTTGCCACATGGCCATTCTCAGGCTTGGGTTTTCATGGTTTGAAGAGGGCTGCCATTGCTCCAGGCAGCACATCCTTAATAACTTTTCTCAAAAGCAGTTTCTCCACACACAGCTGTTGTTATCATCAGGGAACCATTTCCAGAAGTTCCCAAGCTGACTATGCTCAGACCCTGTAGTCAAATGTCCTCTGGGGTACCATTGTGCCATAAGCCCATCCCCTGGCTGCTGAGGCTTCAGAAGCAGTGAGTATTGTATCTTTGAGCCATACAGTCAAGAATAGCAGTGCTGGCAAAGAGGAACCCTAGAGGTTAGGCAACCAACTGTGTCCACAGCCAGCTTTCACAATCAAAACTTAACTTGTTGTATTGAACTAAGATCAATGAAAAACCTACATTGCATCATTAAAGTGGTCTTAAATTCCAATTCTCAATTTTTCCTTACCCCTTAAAGAGACAGAGATGTTAAATATACATACTTCGGACATATGTATGCCTGCAAATTTGTGATGCCCAGATGTAGAAATCGGCACATAAACAAATTCACAAAGAGAGTGGAAAATTGATATGCAAACCCTCCACTTTGGGTTGAGTATGAAACAAAATAAAAGCTCTGACTCTCTGAGAATATGGTCTCAGAACAGCAGGATGACAGCAGCTGAGCTGAATTTTAAATTCTCTCCTAAACCTGTAGACCTCTTTGACTTGCTTGGGCCTTTGAAGAAGAAAAAAGGCAGTACTGTCTGCATCAACAGCCAAACGGTGGGGAAATGCCAGAGGGTCTTCCTAGCATTCTCGGTATATTGCTTTGTTCATAGAAACCAATTTTGTGCTTGACCACTTCCAGGAAATGAGAGAAAATTCATACCTACAAGGGTAAGATAAATTAATTGATATAAAGAGAATTTTTTTTTATTGAATAGTACCATTATTTTTTTAAGTACTGAAATGAAATTTGGAGCATGTCCATTTAATTTAAAATGCACACAAATCACCAGCAAACTGGTACGCCTGAGAACTTTTGCAGAGGTGTAACATTTTAACACATCATCAAATTAGTTCTTTATATATCCTGTAGATCAGCCACTGAACAATAAATCCAAGAATTTAATAAAGAGCTCCCAGAAACATCTTCAGTGGTGGGGGTGGGGGATGGAATAAAGCAAGTTGAATGGAGACTGACCAAAAAATGCCTGTTAGGAAGCACTGCTATCATCTACCGATGAATTTGGGGACTAATAAAATGTCACCTGGCAGAGTTGGATGCTCGCTACACTGCCTATGATCTTGCAAAACTTCACAACACAGTGAGGGTTAAAGATGTTAAACAATTAGTCACGTAAATCTATAATAATAAAAGCATAATATGCTAATTAGACTGGACTTCCTTCTGGCCAAAGAAGCCAGGGCTGTGAGGGAAGCCTGGATCCCAGGTGCCAGAGGGAAGCTGGTGCTGACAGCCGAGAGAAGTCAGGCCTACTCTTGAACAAATTTCGTGCACTGGGCCTCTAGTTAGTATATAATTAACGATTATGAGATAGTGGTCTGAAGGAAAATGGCAAGTTGTTACAGAGATACTGTGATCTCATTTAGAAGAAGGGGTCAAGAAACAGCTCTGCAAAAGAGAGGCCCAAGAGCAGGGCGATGCCATTCCCAAGGTCACACCTTGCTGACCTGGAATTATTATAAACAACACAGGTGTTAGCCCAACAATAACAAAGAAACACTAGTGCTCCTGGTGTATGAATGAGCTTGTTCAATACCTGAGGATGGGGAAAGCTTGGTGAGTTTGAAGAAATGGAAGAAGACCAGTGAAGCTGCGACATACAGAGTGAGTGGGCTTAGATGGGGATGGAAGGTTCAGATGAGCTGTCATATTAGGGACTTTGGGGTTCATATTAAGCAACATATGAAGTCTTAGAAGAATTTAAAGGATAATGGTATCCATTTTTAAGTTTTAAGAAATAGTCTCAAGCTGCTTTGTGGCATATGAATTAGCAGAGGGCAAATGTTGAATGGAGAAGCTAGTTTGGAGGCTATGGGAACTTTCCCATCTAGAGCTGCAAGTGGCTCGGACCAGGATATGGCAGGGGAGAGAAACTAAGTGGACTCCAGATATATTTTAGATGAAGGGGATATATAACTTGGCAGGGGGTTGTTTGTTGGCGTGAGGGAGCAAGGGAAGAAAAGCACCTACTAAGCGTTTAGCAAGATGTTAGGTATATCAGAGTTTTCAAGTAGTTCCTGCAGTACATAAAGTTTCAACATCTCTAGTAAACAAGTTGAGAAGATTGTAAATTATTTTACAAATTGTGAAAAACAAGGCTAACATGGCAGACCAGATTTCTAGCCTTTAACAGGTCTGTTTACAGCCTTGGCCCATCACTAGCCTCTGGAAACTTGGATTTCAAGACCATCTCTGCTATTCCCAGAACTGATAAAAATGACACACTGTGATGAAACTGTTTATGTGACAACACAGTTTATGAGGAACACCTGATTTCCTAGGGGGGGTCAGGAATTTTGGTTCATGCCTCATAGAGAGTGTCTACTCTATCAGCCCCAATAAAAATCCTGGGCACCAAGTCTCTCATGAACTTGCCCGATTGGCAACACCTCACGTGTTGTCACGAATGGTTTCTGGAGATTAAGTGGCTCCTATGTAACCATATTGGACAAGAGCCGGGTGACCACTATACCTAGTTTCCCTGGGATGACACACTTTCTCCCTGAGATACATTGTAGCCATGAGTACAAATGGGACATCTCCAAGTGAACCATCAAACCTGAGTGTGGTCTTGACACAATGACCAATGCCAACATGTAGATTTCAGACTGAAACAGAATAAACTAGGACAGGAGATTGGAGAAGAGAGGGTGGACAATGCAGGGCAAACACTTCAGGGATATGACTTCAGGGGCTACTGAGTCTAACAAACATCCAGTTCTAAGTGCTCTCCCGACTCAAGGTTGCATGGCCCTGGCTCTCGGGCTTTTACCTTCCTGTCCCCAAGGAGATAGTCACCACACCAAGAAAGGAAATGACTGGCAACAGTATTTCTTGACATTCAGGTTAAACTTCCCAGTGTTCCAGTGCTGGGCTCTCCATTGTGCTGAAGATGCAAGTTTAGATTCCGCAGCTGCGGGTCACACAGAAAGCTCTGGGGAGTGTGACAGAAGGGGGAGAGGGGGACATGCTGACGTCTGAGGAAAATAATGTCAGAGGCTGAGGAAGTGCCTATGGATTTTCTTCTTAATAAGAGGTGCTTTCACATCGTGTGAAAATACTACAGGATTAGCCATTGCCTCCCTATCTGGATGGAAGGGAACTACTGCCACACATAGAAATAGATGTTTTGAGCAGTTTGGGGGATGGTATGTTGATTATTCATGACCTCTCCAAGAATTTAAAATAATTTACTCTCTAGTATTAAATCTAAAAACAAGTACTTCAGAGAAAGTCTTTCAGTGCAAAACAACAATTCTAGCAATGTCTGCAAGAGAAGCCAAATACACTTAAGGATGATTATATTAAGACATTGACTCCACCTCACAATCTCTCCTGGCTAGCTTTCTCCTTTTCCCTTTTAAATGAGACTAAAAAGACTGCTCAAATGACTATTATCTCTTATGCTATCAGATTTGCAAATACTTTATGTGGTAAAGTCCTCTATTTGTAATAGCCACATCTTTAGGGAAAAATAGTATTTATCTCTTCTTCATTTTATGATTAAATAGTATTAGTAACTGTCTACATATTCAAGGTATAAACTAGAAATTAGCAGAAAAAAATTAAAATAGTCCTTGGTGCATTCTTGTTTTTTAAGATTTTAACACTGGACCACCAGTTTTGCAAAAAAGGTCTCCTTTCCAACCTGACCTGAGATTTCCAAAGTATTTGTTACATATTATCTGTGTACTTTCTGATTAGTTCCATGCAGAAAGAAGAACAGCCCTATGGGTATTTTTTATAAACATAAATACTGAAAGCACATTAAAGGGAAAACAAATTAATATTGGCCAAAGAAAGCTGCAGTAGGCTGAGGCATTCCCATTCTTCCTTTCATCTATTCATCCCACACACATAGCAGGTGACAAAGCCCAGGCTGCCCGCTAGATTCTGGAGATACAAAAGGGTATGAAATTCAATTTACATTTCCCTTGATCTAAATACTGTCTCTTGTGCCTTTCTCACTACTAATGCGACAATGATAATGACAAGGTTTCTTGTCAGAAGGAAAATAAAAGCTCTTCATATTTACATTGAAACTCTTCTCCTATTTCCTTAATGCTCATGCTACCTGGATGCCACGGAAGCTGGCAATAGGTTGACCCATTCTTTGCAATAATATTTTGTAGTTTGTATTTTTGTGTGTGGTTAAACAGATCTATTGAGCTATGTTATATAGCATAAATTCACCAGTCTCCTTAACTTGTATTTCTTTCTTTAGACCGTAAAAATAAATGGTTATCATAAATTTCAAATTATCCACATGTATATAAAGTAGGAAATAAAAGCCCCAACACTACCCAAATCCTATTGTTATTAATTTTTTAAATATATCCTTCCACATTCTTCTAGGCATAAATATAATGCATAGTTTTGGAATACTATTTAAAATAAAATGTGCCAAAAGTGCACGCCATATAAGTACAAACTTTGAATTTTCATACCTTGTAACTAGTTCCCAGACAAATCAACATTATAAATGTACCACAAATTGGATTCTACTGCTCTGCAACTTTCCACATCAGCATATATTCACTAGCTGCATTGCTTTCATACATTATTTAACGGTACTCTATTTCATGGGCATTTAGGTAATTTCCCATTTTTCATCATGTAAAGAATATATAGGAAATATTTTTATGCATTTAATTTTCCTGGGCTTGGGAAGGAGTCCTTGTAGGTTCCATGACAGATCATCAAGTGGTTTGCTAAAAACAGGTGTCATTTAGACTCCTGGGGCTGAGGGGAGAGAGAGAGAGAGAGAGAGAGAGGGAGAGAGAGAGAGAGAGAGAAATGAAAGAGAAGGTAGAGGAAGCAAGGGAGGACAAGAGGAAAGAAAAGGGACAAAAAAGCAGATTTTTTTTTAATTTTTTACTTCAGCCACACCAGTTTAAAGCTGACATCATCTTGGTTTAAGTCCTCAGTCAGTTATCCAATATAACTACAAGCTACCCCAGAAAAAATGCCTTCTTGCACTTACAAAGCAAGTTCTTTCTCCTTTCCTTAAAACATACACCACCTAGGCCTTTTGGCTCTCTGAGCAGCACCATAGAGGGGCAAGAACAAGCACCTTACGAAGAGTGACAGAAAGGGATCCAAGAGGACAGTGGTTGGTCTATTTTCTAAGAAAGATTGGTGATGTGAAAGCACCAGCTACATTCAATATAAGAACTATTGGAAAAACACTGGTCACAAGAACTCGAGGAACCAAAATCGTACCTGAAGGTTCCCGGGGTTGTGTTTTGAAGTGAGCCTAGCTGATCTGCAGAACGATAAAGTTGCATTTAGAAAATTCAAGCTAATTACTCAGGATGTTAGGGCAAAAACTGCCTAATTTCCATGGTAAGGGTCTTACCTGTGGTAAAATGTGCTCAATGGTAAAAAAATGGCACACCATGATTGAAGCCATGTTGATGTCAAGACTACCAATGGTTATTTGCTTCATTTAGTACGTGTTGTTTTGCTAAAAATTCAACACAGAGATTCAGAAGACCTCTTCTGTTCAGCATCAGCAGGTCTGCCAAATCCATTAGAAGATGATGGAAATAATGATCCAAAAGGTAGAGACAAATGAGTTAAAAGAAGTGATCAATAAATTGATTCCAGATTGCAATGGAAGAGACATAGAAAAGACTTGCCAATCTATTTATCCACTCCACGATGTCTTTGTTAGAGAAGTGAAAATGCTGAAGAAGTACAAGTTTGAATTGGGAGAACTCATATAGACTCACGGTGAAGGTCACAGTTCTGAAAAAGCCACTGGGGAAGAGATAGTTGCTAAAGTTGACCAGGCTGGGAGAAACAAGATGGCGGCATAGGGTAGACACCGTATATGCAGCTGTGAACAACTATTTCAGAAAAACCACGAAAAGAACACACGGACACCACTCGCACCCACAGGACGGCTGGCTGAGTGAAAATCCTACAACCAGAGAAGAGTCTGAGACTCAGAGCAGCAGCGGAAGCAAAGTACAGAGGTACGGAGGCGCG